>CAUYPK010024011.1:0-94499 GCA_963574355.1 Loris lydekkerianus
TGATGTGCGATCTCCAACCTTCTCTCCTGGTATAGCTCGAATCCTCCAGGTTACTTACTAAATTTCCATCCTTTAACTCTCCTTCTGGACGGGAGCCTCTGTGAAAAGCTGGCTTCAGTCCGCCATCTTGTCTCCCCCCGCCTTCATCCTTCTTAGTGGGCACTGCAGGGCATAGAGTCTGGGGGTGGGCAGAGCCTTGTCTTCTAGGACCCTTGCAATAAAGACGAGACGCCCTTTCCCTGTGGGGACTATAAAGAGAATTCTGACTCCCAACCCTGTATTAGTCTGCTCCAGTTGTCATAAGAGAAGATCACAGAGTGGATGGCTTAAATGACAAAAAATTATTTCTTCATAGTGCAGGAGGCTGAAGGTCCAAGATCAGTGTGCTGGCAGGGTTGGTATTTGGTGACACCTCTCTTTCAACTTGAAGACAGCCGCCGTCTTGCCATGTCCTCTGCCTCTTCCTCTGTGTACATACAGCGAGGCAATGCTAGGGAGATCTAGTGTCTCTTGTCTTATGAGGACACCAGTCCTGTTAAATTAGCATTTGAATGGGTTCACATGACTTCATTTAACCTTAATTACTTTCTTGAAGACCCTATCTCTGGGTGGTGCCTGGGGCTCAGTGGGTAGGGTGCCGGCCCCATATACTGAGGGTGGCCAGTTCAAACCTGGCCTCCGCCAAACTGCAACAAAAAGTAGCCAGGCATTGTGGCGGGCACTTATAGTCCCAGCTACTTGGGAGGCTGAGGCAAGAGAATTGCCTAAGCCCAGGAGTTGGAGGCTGCTGTGAGCTGTGACAATACAGCACTCTACCAAGGGCAATAAAGTGAGACTCTGTCTCTAAAAAGAAAAAAAAGACCCTATCTCCAAATATAGTCACACTGGGGGTTAGGGCTTCAACATATGAATTTTAGCGAGACACAATTTGGTCCCATAACAACCCCTGAACCTCTGTCATACAGTGATGTCCTGCCCTCTCTGGTAGAGCCTAGGCATGGAGTCCTGACCTCCATCCCTTGCCTAATACCAACAAGTAAACAAAAATTGATAAATTATATTAAATAATTTATCAAAATTAAAGTCATCTTCTATATAAAATACCTGCTAAACAGACGAAAAGTCGAGCTGCAGACTGAGAGAAAATGCTTGCATATGGCATCTGAGGAAGGACTTGTATCCAGGCTTTAATAAAGAACTCTCTAAACTCAATAGCAAGAAAACAAACAATCCAAGTAGAACCTGAGCAGGAGGCTTAAAAAAGCAGATACTCATCTAAAGATGATGCACTGATGGCAAGTGAACACATGAAAAGAATAGTCAACATCATTAGCTGCTAGGAGAATGAGAATTAAAGCTGAACATGCTGTCATTAAACACTTCTTAGAATAATAAAAATAAAAAATACTCATAGTACTAAGTACTAATGAGGAATGTAAAATGATGTGACCACTTTCGAAAATAGTTTGGCAGTTTCTGTAAAGTTAAACATATACACACCATACAAGCCAACAACCTTTTCATCAGTGTTTACCTTAGAGACACAAAATGTTATGTCCACACAAAAACCTGTACGTGAACATTCAGAACAACTTTAGTTGTACTGTAACAGTCAAAAATTGGAAACATTCCAAACGTCCTACAACAGGTGAATGGATAATCATAAATATATAGTTGGACATTGATACTATAGAATATTACTCAATAATATACTGGGATATATTATTGTCCCACTGTAGTTATCTCACTATTATTGAGTATAATTCTATAGTGGGACATTGATACTATGGAATTTTACTCAATAATAAAATAGCATTAACTATTGTATATGTAATAACCTGGATGGATCTCAAAGGCATTATACTGAGTGAAAGAAGCCAGTCTCAAAAAGGATTATAGTTCTTTCCATGGAGCAAACATGGTGCCTGGCCTGATCCCTACCTCACCCCCCAGACTCAACCACAGAGCAGCCCCCAGCCTCGTACTGATGTCAGATGCTACAGCCTGGGGTTGAGTAAGAAACAGCCTCCCTGGAGACATTCAAACCAAAGGTTGCATAGCTTTTCCAGAACAGAAAGGAAAAATTGTGTATCAGAAAAGGTGACTAATAAACATAACAAAAGAATGTGGCTGCCCAAATACCAGATTTTGATCAGATACAACAGTTTAAGAAATTTCTTGGTGCATATAATCAACTTACAGAAAACCGCTTTTTGGACTGTGTTAAGGTCTTCCATAGCAAGAGAAGTAAAACCTGAAGAGCAAACCTGTTTACAGAAATACTTAAAAATGACACAAAGAACATCTATGAGATTTCAGGAATATCATACTCAGCAGAATGAAGCTCTGGCAGCCAAGGGGAGGACTCTTTGGCCAGCCATGAAAGACAAGTTCTGATGGATGGACTTTTGATGAAAGTTTGCCAAGAGCTGCTGCACTGGAAGGGAAGATTCATCCAGCAGAATCCCCCAAAAGCCACCATGTTAAACCATCTGTCATGTCTGTTTGGCAAATGGAAACTTCTGGGGGAACTAACTTGCTATTTACCAGGAATAATCAAAATATAAGTTCTTATTGTTTGATGAAAATCATGAGATGCAGCATTTATTGAGGCCTTATGATTCAGCAGCTTGCTCAGTTGGTTAGAAAAATAAACCATTGTTTCTTTGATTACAATTGTTAATTTTAAAGAAAAATATGCATTCAATCCTGTAAGAGATAGAAAGCAATTTTTATTATGTAAAGTGAGAAAAAATGGACATATCATTGGTTAAAAGGGTTACATACTGTCTATTCCATTGATATAATATTCTAGATGTGACAAATCATAAGGGTGAAAAGATCTGTTATTGCCAGGAATTAGATTCGGGAGTAGGATGTAATCATGTATGTATTAAGGTGTAACTCAAGGAAGTTTCTTTGTGGTGATAAAACAGTTCTGTATCCCAACTGTGATGAGGTTACACCAATCACAGAACTACAAACACACACATACACTTGTGCATATCCCAAAAGAAGTCCATCCCAAACCTGGTGAAATCTAAATAAGATCTGTGCTTTGACGTGTATTGTACCAATGTCAGCTTCTTGGTTTTGATAGTGTTCTATGCTTATGTAAGATATTATCATCAGCATAGATTGGGTGAGGGGCACATGGCAACTATCTGTATTATTTCTGGAATTTCTTGTGAGTCTAAAACTATTTCACAATAAGAAGTTGTAATTTAAAAAATTCAATTGTAACCAACTTTAAAAAATGTTCTGGTCTTAAGCCTCTTCAAGTATAAACTCAGAGCCCTTAAACAGTCACAAACCAAGGTGGGGAGTGCAGGTCAGGGACATGTGAAAACAAATAGTCCCTGATTCCCCCCACCCCTCAATAGGTATGTGACTGTCTTTACTACACCACACTGGTAGGGATTTATTAGAAAAATATCTGTAGTATTAGGCACAAATCAGGGGATCTTTCAGCTATTTGAAATTCTTGTTCTCCTTCAACACTACAAGAAAAAAAAAAAAAAAAACCACAAAGCAAAACAAGTAATTAATATCATTATGACATTTGAGGTTATATAGCATTAATAAATTTCATGCACTGTTTCAAATCTTTCAGGGTAAATCTCACTCGTTTGTTGTGCAGTGATCCCAAAACATATTATGAATTTTGCTTTCTAGATTTTTACATCTATATTCAGATACCATCTTATTCTAGATGTTTTTTCCCATGGATATCCTCTTTGTTAACAATTTTACTTCAAAAAACTCTCTCCCATCACTTTAGGCAGTAAACTGAGGGCAAAACTTAAAGGAAACCCACATGTTTACAATTTTTTAAGTTGGAAATTATGATTTTTATTATTTCTCTCACTCTCATATCTCATTATCGTTATCACATTCCTGAAATAACTAAAATGGTTAAAAGTGTGAAAACCACAAGTCCTGGGAGACCTTGGGAGACTGCATTCTGAAGTTCTAAAAAACGTTAACTGGGAAATACATAAAACAACTCTATTTGTCAGGGTTAAGGTCATGGGAAATACATCTGTTTGCATTTGTAGGGTGTACTGTCACAGAAAACCACACCACACGAAGCAACAGGGCAAAAAGCACAGCGGCCCTGTGCAGTTACATCATCTGCTAAGCACGTATATCACAAATGACTTGAAAGCAGTCAGCAGAATATTCTGGGTCCCACGAAAATGTTATGATTAAACATCCATAACAAAGGCTGTGCCCAGAAGCCTTTGTTCTGAGCAGGGTTTATTTGAAGGAAATGGAATGTGATTGTAATAAGAAGCCTGGGCTGGCTGTGTCTCTTCAACTCATTAGGCTGCTGTAATGTGCAAAAGGCGGTAGGGTGAGGGGAGACAGGCTGGGGAGAGGCTCCTACGTTCCACACAACACCCTGGGGCTTGACAAGGGAAGAGGGATGACAGGTGCAGAGGAGATATATGAAGTCCTCCATCAGATAGCTCCAGCGGAGTTGGACTCCTAGCCTTCAGGGCAGAACTCTCTGGAGGGTGCACTCTATCACAGTCAAAAATTCCAGTGATACATTGTTCATGAGAAAAATCAGACAAGGCAATTACAGGAAAGAGCAGGAAGCCACCTCCGTCTTCCAATCAGATTTTCAATATTTAACCATCACTTCCTAAGTACAATTGGGCTTGCTGAATTATGCAGTATCCAAAAAGGCTGTTGGGAGAAGATTTGTTCCTAATAATGGATTTTTTGCATCACAAATGAATAGGGATCTTCATCTTTATATTCGTCTCTCCTCTCTGTGGTTACTTCTGCCTGATTTGCATTTTTACCGGCAAGAAATGTGAAGAATCCTCTTTTACATGTATTATCAAGGCCTATGAGTGCCCAAACATACCCTATGGTAATTAAATACCTTTGTTTTTTGGGGGAGAGGGGATATATTTTGTTCTCACTTGTATGCAGAACTTAAATGGATACAAATAATATATGGTCAAATCCACATGTGCTCTTTCCTTCAGAAGGATAAAAGCAGGCAATGGCCTGCCAGAAGCTAAAGGTGACAAAGTGGAAATAGGCATAGCGGAGATGAATCAAATAAAAAAATGGGTGCCTTGGGCATTTTTCATAACAGCACTAAAGTTAGTGGTTGGCCGGGGATGAGAACTGTCCTGTAGGTGGCTTGGAAGCTTAAGAGAGGTTATTCACATTTAGCGCATTACTCTCGGGCTGTGGGTAAGTGTGGTGTTCATTTCTCTTCAAAAGGGAGGATGAGTTCTGCAGTGGTTGCCACCTGAGAAGATGCCCGCCCTCCTCTGGTTGCCCAGAGAGACAGGGGGTATGGATAAAACCAGTGTATGGTGCCCCACGATCTCATTAATGTACACAGCTATGATTTAATAAAAAAAAAAAAGAGAGAGAGAGAATGGTCTATGTACAAAAGACTTAATTTAAAAAAAGGGGGGAGGATGATCTATGTACAAAAGACTTAATAAAATTTTTTTTTTCAAAAAAAAAAAAGAAAAAAAAGGGAGGATATTCACTTGCTTAAAGACTGCCTTTTCTAGGCACCATCTAACTATTAGGATTTCTCGATTATACTTGTTAAGGATGTCATCATAAATGTCTCGTTCTAAGGCTTCTGATCATTAAATATAATTTAGGGGAAGTAATGGTTTTTTTCCCTTTCATGCCTTGACTCCAGCTAAGGAGAGAAAAGACAAAACATCTCTATAATACATAGTTTCATGCCTCCTTTTCTTATTTCTTCCTTCCCTTCCTCTTTCTTCTTTCCTTCCTTTTTTCTTTTATCTTTCCTTTAGCAGAAGTTTTCGAGTGCATACCATGTGCCTGGTATGCACTATGCTAGGCTCTGGAGAAATCAGAGCTCACAGGATGTAACCTGTGTCCCAGGGATAATTTGACAATCCAGTGTGGAGAGCTGAAAAATAAACAAGCAATCGCAAACCAATGAAAATAAGTAGAACAACATCTTATGATGCTAATGACAATAATAACAAGGGATTATGTTGTTCCCTCAACTCCTCCTTGAGCCAGGTGCTAATGTTATTCCTATTTTACTGAAAAATCAGAGGCTTAGTCATTTTTTCAAGTTTATACCCTTAGCGAGTGAATCCTGGCCTGTGGAATTTGAATCTTGTTTGTGTCATCCTACAACTTAAGGACTTAGCTTTGACCTTAATTAGTTATGAGGAAAAAAAAAAAAATGTGGCGTGGATGTGCATCTAATATATTTTTCTTGGAAGACCCATGGGGTAGTTGTAGAAGGCTTGTGAGAGGAAGTTACAAGTAATCTGAGAAGTGAAGAATGATTAACAGTGGAAAGAATAAGGTATGAAGAATAAAGTATCTAAGTAAGTGAAAACCTGGCTATTCCTACTTCTCAGCTCAGATGAAATAAATGTTTAGCTTCTCAGCCCCAATTGCCTTATCTGTTAAAAAAAATCAGGTTAATATCCCTATTTCAGAGTTATTAGAGTGAAATGAGATAGCATTTGTGGAAGTTCTAGCATGAGGTTTGGCATTGGGAAGACACCTAGTAAATGTTTTATGTCTACCCTTTTCCAAGCAATAATATTCTGCATTTTACTATGAGTAGTATGCAACATAGGATCTTCATTAATCCCAAAGCCATGAGATAATTCAGATAGTTTAAAATGAGAGTTTACATTATTTATTCTAATTTATATTAGAACTAACCCTAATATTTTCTTAGTTTATTTTGGGTATTTCATTTATCTACTTGCTTCACAACTCATTCAGCTATTACTGGATATATTTTAAGATAAACATTCCTGAAGGAAAAAGATGCTTGGCTAATTCTCAGAAATAACAGAGCTTGAAAGGAGCATTTATCAAAGCAACTAAAAAAAAAAAAGAAAAAAACATCCTTGTGACTGTTTTCTGGACGAAAAGAAAAAGACAAGAATCTAAAACACAAACAATTGCTAATTGTTTCTCAAGTTCATGGCCATTCACAGCACTCAAAAATAACTGTGGCTGGGTGCCCATAGCTCAGTGGTTAGAGTGCCAGTCACATACACTGGGGCTGGTGGGTTCAAATTCAGCCCAGACCTGCTAAAACAAACAAACAAACAAAAAATAGCCGGGCATTGTGGTGGGCACCTATGGTCCCAGCTACTTGGGAAGCTGAGGCAAGAGAATCGCTGAAGCCCAAGAATTTGAGGTTGCTGTGAGCTGTGATGCCATGGCACTCTACCAAGGGCGATGTAGTGAGACTCTATCTCAAAAAAACAAACAAACAAAAACTGTGTATGAGCAGGGAGCGGGGAGGACGAAGGGGAATGGGGGAGTCACGTGGTGTATGGCACACCTCTTGGGGGCAGGACTCAAATATAAGAGGGACTTTATCTAACAGGTGCAATCAGTGTAACCTAATTTTTTGTACCCTCAATGAATCTCAAACAACAAAAAAAAGCTGTGACAGAATCACTTCCAGATGTAAGAAGCCCCTCAACACGATTTTATTAAATATTAGGCACTGTTGAAGCAAACCAATGCAAGTGGTTTAAGATAAATGGATATATTAGTACCACTGATACCTCAGGATGAATGCTTCCAAACAAGACTAATAATCTTTCTTGTTAAACTCCTTTTCTTCCTGTGTATCATATCTCAGTTAATGTCATTCCCATCCACTTACTTACTCAGGGTAAAAGCTTTGACTGATATTTGCCCCTTCCTTGTGTCAAATCAGCTGTTAAATGTGGCAGGCAGGACTCTGAGATGGCATTCAAGGGTTCTGACCCTGGTGTAACACGTGACACATAGTCCCTTCCCCATGAGAGTAGGAGGGACCTGTGAATACGTTGGATGTCACTCTAGTGATTAGGTTACATTAGATGGCCAGAGGGATTTTACAGATGTATATAAGGTCAATTGATTTTGACTTAATCAAAGGTGGTTATCCTGCATGAGTCTGACCTCATCCTGTGACTTCTTCAAAAGAGGGCTTTAGGCTGGGCGTGGTGGCTCATGCCTGTAATCCTAGCACTGTGGGAGGCTGACTTGGGTGGATTACTTGAGCTCAGGAGTTGGAAACCAGCCTAAGCAAGAATGGGACACTGGCTCTACTAAGAATAGAAAAGCTAGCTGGTCATTATGGTACATGGTGGTTGGTGCCTATAGTCCCAGCTGTAGAGGAGGCTGAGGCAAGTGGATATATTGAGCCCAAGAGTTTGTGGTTGGTGTGAGCTATGATGATGTCATGGCACTCTACACAGGGTGACAGAGTGAGATTCTGTCTCTGAGCAGCAAAAGTTCTTTTGCTGGCTTTGAAGGAGTAAGCTGTAATGCTATGAGAGGACCTGGACTGGAGAGTGACCTCTGGGAGTTGAATGGTGTTTTCAGTTAAGAGCTACCAAGAAAATGGGGGAGTCTGTAAAATAACCACAAAGAAATTAATTCTGCCAACAACCAGAATAAACTTGGAAGCAGATCCTCCCTCAGCCACGGCTCCAGATAGGAGTGTTCCCCAGCTAGCACCTTGACTGCACCTTTTTGAGACTTGAGCGAGAGACTTTGCTAACCTGGGCCTGGAATTGCAACCCACAGAAACTGTGAGATAATAAATGCATGTTGCTTTAAGTGGCCACATTTGTATTAATTTGTTATGCAGCACAGAAGCTAACACATTAAGTTCTTTCCCTTCTCCCTTTCCAATATCTTTATTTATTCCCCTTTTCTTAATTATTATTTCCCTCATTCATGCCCTCATATCTCTCACCTGAAACAAGACTTTCCAACTAGTCTTGAGACTTTCCAACTAGTCTTGCTATTTTAATTTCTGACTTCTCCAGGAAATCCACTGCCACTATGTTTTATCTTTCAGAAGTGCAGTGTTGACCATGTCTGCTTCTTTAAAAATTGCTCCCAGTTTTCTCCACAATCCAGGGAATATAGCTGAGTCATTTTAGTTAATGGGTTGTGAACTAGAGAGCTGTGGGTTTGAATCTAAATTCTAATGCTTAACTAGCTTTGTGAACTTGGGCAAGTTAAAAAACCTCTTTAAGCTTCATTTTGCCAAGTGGGGATCATAATTTTATCTTCCTCATAGGGTTACTGTGACAACGAAATGATATATGTGAAGATTCTGTTACGTAGTACATACTCAGCAATCATAGCTATTATAGTGGGTATTATAAAATTAAATTTGAACCCCTTATTCTAGTACTCAAAACCACCAATGATCTTCAATAGCATTTCTGGCTATGTTTTTCTCTACATCTTTCTAGAAATCTATGGACCAGCCATGCCAGTCTATCGAAGAACTAGAAGTTTCTGACTACATATGATGTCATCCATGTTTTTTTTGTCTGTATATTTATTTTCTTCCCTCAAATGAGGGTTATTTTCCCTGAATGGCAAGGAAAATAACTTACAGAAATTCCATTAATCTTTTGAGGCTCAGTTCATATGAGTCTGGGTTAGCTTGCAGCTGACACCTGCAAAGTCACCATATTTGTTACCTAAAGCCTGGGTCTGTTTTGCTTTGTCAGAGACCCATCCTGACATGTGATGTCATGTAAGTTGTCATGCTGTTGTTGCAATTGGGCCTACAATCCTTCCTTTTCTCTGATTTTTTGACCCAGCATTTTTACTCCTTCCCTTTGTGTTCCTGCAGCAATTTTCTTATACCTGTGTTATGAACTTCAGTCTACTCATACAATGGTGCACCTCAGTACACAGAAAGAAGGTATTGTTTTTCCCAGCTCACTTGATGCAGAAAGAGTATTCAAGTCCTTGTGAGGATGATTAAGAATTAGTTGTATTGACCTCGTCAGTCTTCAGCAGGATGAAGCAAAGTTTTGTAATGAATGGTGTTTATTAATGGTTGATTGGCTTTAGAAGCATCTCATTTGGCTTAAATAATTAAATATTCTACATAAGAATGCATCAAAGTAAACTATGTCTGCTTTATAAAGGCCAGTAAAATCTATAAAGATCCTGATGGCCAATGTATTTCAATAAGCATACTTCTATCTCCATATACGCTTCTTTGTCAGAATAATCTCAGATCTTCATTATGCCACCAGATCTTTTTATGCCAAGCAATTGCATTTGATTGCATATGATCCTGGAAAAAGTCTAGTCTGTGGATCTGGAGACTCAAATTCATGGAGAGTAGGTAGTTGTCTCCTTCCCCTGACTATCATTTGATACATCTTCTGTATGCCTGCCATCGTTTTTCCTTTCCAATTGAGGATCATACTTCTTGCTGGAAAAGATAAACCTCAAATAGAAATATCTCCTAACTGTCTCCTTTTGCTCTGATAACTCTGAACAATAGTTTTCAGAGAGTACAAGCAGTCCCTGAGTTACAAACATCAGACTTATGTACAACTTGCACTTACAAATGTATAGTAAATCCTTGAGTTACAAACATCCAACTGAAGTATGACTTGTACCTACAAATGCAGGCATTTCCAGGTGATAGTAAATGCACTTGTTCCACTTTATTTTTTACTATTTTTGAAACAGTCTTACTCGGTAGCCCTCGGTAGAGTGCCGTAGCAACATCATAGCTCATGGCAACCTCGCACTCTTGGGCTCAGGTGATCCTGTTGCCTCAGCCTCTTGAGTAGCTGGGACTACAGGTGCCTGCCATGATGCCTGGCTAGGTTTTTTTGTTTTTTTAGTAGAGACAGGAGATGGGGTCTTATTCTTGCTCAGGCTGGTCTTAAACTCCTAAACTCAAGCAATCCACCTGCCTTGGCCTCCCAGAGTGCTAGGAACCTGTTTCACTTTACATACAACTTTAGCTTAAAAACAACCCCAGAGAACTCATCTCATTCATAACCCAGGAACGGCCTGCGTGTGAGTTCTACCCCGTTTCTTCTTCCCTTGAAAGGTAGCTGAAAAGAAAGTCTTTTCGTCTTTAGAAATATTGTTTCACTTCTTTCAGAGCACTAGCTTTTACTAAATCTATTCTTAGACGTTTATGATAGACTTTGGTGTTTATTATTAGTCATATCCTCTTTTATTTCATCTTTTATTCATTTTAGATCTGAGCTGACTAGACTAGTTTCTTTCTTTTCTTTTTTTGTTTATTGTTAAATCATAGCTGTGTACATTTGTGCAATCAGGGGGTACAATGTGCTGGTTTCATATACAATCTGAAATATTCTCATCAAACTGTTCAACGTAGCCTCCATGGCATTTTCTTAGCTATTGTGTGTAGACATTTATATTCTGCCTTTTGTGAGTTTTGCCTTTACCCATTCTAAGATGCACCATAGATGTGGCCCCACCCATCACCCTCCCTCCACCCGAACCCCCCCTCCCTTCCCCTTCCTTGGCCCTTTCCCCATAGTCTTGTGCTATAGTTGGGTTATAGCCTTCATGTGAAAGCTATAATTTAGCTTCATAGTAGGGCTGAGTACATTGGATACTTGGAATTAAACATTTTAAAAAGATTTTGGCTATCACTTTAAGTATAATTTATTATGCTCTGTTTGGGGTGACACACTTAAATTCACAACCAATCCTATGCAAAACAAAAAAGTTTATGTTAATAATAGTGAGAACTTCAGAAAGGGAAATGAAGGCAGTTATACAGTTGATAAAAAAAAAAATTATGGAAAAGTTTTCTGACAAAATAATTGCATCAATTCTATTGTTTTGTTTTGCTTTTTCTTTTGAGACAGAGTCTCACTATGTCACCCTGGGTAGAGTGCCGGGGCATCTCAGCTCACAGCAACCTCCAACTGTTGGGCTGAAGCAATTGATTCTCTTGCCTCAGCCTCCCAAGTAGCTGGGACTACAGGCGCCCGCCACAACGCCGGCTATTTTTTTTTCTTGCAGTTGTCATTGTTGTTTAGCTGGTTCGGGCAGGGTTCAAATCTGCCACCCTCGGTGGGTGCATGTGGCTGGTGCCGTAACCACTATGCTACGGCCGCAGAGCCAATTCTACTTTTTTTTTTTTTTAATGTTTTAACTTCACATGGAAATGTCTTTCCACTGTTTACAGAGGTTTTAGCTATCAGTACTGTGGGGTTTTAAGGATTTTTTTTTTTTTAACTCTAACAACTGTTTCAACAAAAAAGATAGTTTCCTTAATACTGGGTGAACATAACACATAATAAAACCAACTTTTTTTTAAGAGGGGGTGGAGTCTCACTCTGTTGCCAAGACGGAGCTTGAACTCCTAGTTTCAAGTGATCCTCCCTCCCTGCCTCAGCCTCCCACATAACTGGGACTACAGATGCATGACCCTTCCACCGCCTCCCATAACATTTCACAGGGAAATAAGAGTATTTTAAAGTCTTAATATTCTGAATCTTTGGTCAGAATGCCCAATAGAGGTTGGTGATGCATGAGAAAGGCGATGACAGAATCAAATCCTTGGGAAGGGTGAGATTCCTAGTACAAGTGTAGAAATCCACTTCTGATAGGGTAATCTTTCGTGGAAAAAGATGCAAGATAAAGTGAACACAGATTTAACAGTCGGAAGTTGCAGCGCTTTCTCTACAGGTGGTTTCTGTTTTCTCACATAAGAGGCAAGGTCACCTCCTGAAAATGGGGAAAGGGGATATGAGAGATACAAAGACAAGTAAAGGAATGAATGGTCAATCCAGAGAACGGAAGAGCATTACTAGCCAGTGATGCCTGTGGAGGGAGGACTAAGGTCATGAATTAAAACCAGTCAACCTTGCAAACTAAAAATAAAGTCCTGGGCGGCGCCTGTGGCTCAGTGGGTAGGGCGCCGGCCCCATATACCAAGGGTGTCGGGTTCAAGCCCAGTCCTGGCCAAACTGCGACAGCCGGGCGTTGTGGTGGGCACCTATAGTCCCAGCTACTTGGAAGGCTGAGGCAAGAGGATTGCCTGAGCCCAGGAGTTGGAGGTTGCTGTGACTTGTGATGCCACGGCACTCAACTGAGAGTGATGAAGTGAGACTCTGTCTCTAAAGAAAAAAACAAAATAGGCTCGGTGTCTGTGGCTCAAGCTGCTAAGGCGTCAGCCACATACACCTGAGCTGAGGAGTTTGAATCCACCCCGGCCCACCAAACAACAATGACTGCTACAATCAAAAAATAGCCGGGCATTGTGGTAGGCGCCTGCAGTCCCAGATACTTGGGAGGCAGAGGCAGGAGAATCGACTGAGCCCAGGAGTTGGAGGTTGCTGTGAGCTGTGATGCCACCGCATTCTACCCAGGGTGACAGCTTGAGACTCTCTAAATAAATAAATAAATAAAATAAAAATAAAGCCTAACCTCTTTCTCCCTGTCACTTTTGGCCAAGGAGATACCAGAAAAACCTTAAAACTGAGTTCTGGGCTTTAAATGGAGGGAAATCGAGGAGGTGGAAGATACCTTATACTGCCTTCCCTAATTGCAATCTAGAGGTAAATTCATGTAAGGCAAAGATTAAGTCATAACTGCAACCATCAGTTTTGCTTAAAAAAACATTTTCAGGATCCACACCCATAACACAGTGGTTACGGCACCAGCTGCATACACTGAAGGTGGCATAATCAAACCCACCTGGGCCAGCTAAAAACGACAATGACAACTGTAATAAAAAATAGCCAGGTGTTGTGGCAGGTGCCTATGGTCCCAGCTACTTGGGAGGCTGAGGCAAGAGAATTGCTTAAGCCCAAGAGTTTGAGGTTGCTGTGAGCTGTGACACCACTGCACTCTACCAAGGGCAACATAGTGAGACTCTGCCTCAACAACAACAAAAATACTTACAGTGGGTATATTGTGGCTTGTTCTTTGATCAGTTGACCCCCTTAACTTAAACACTCCTTTGTACTGACACCAACTCTTTAGACAGAGCTTTTATTTCTTTCACCAATTACAAATTGAAGAATATCTGAACTCACCTATCACCTGTAAGGCTCCCCTCCTTTTGGGGGATGTCCCAGCTTTTTGGACCAAACCAATGTATATCTTCCACATAACTGATTTATTATTTTACTTGCAATTCCTGTTTCCCTAAAGTGTATAAAACCAAGTACAAGAGGATGCCTATGCCTCCCTGTTCAGCTAGGAGGAAGTCCAATGCTTACCACGTTAGCTAGGAAGTTTAAAGAGATTTTTAAGACATCTAATACACTTGGGGTTTGTCATACTGGTTTTCACCACTGCTGGTAAGGGCAGTGAAAGTAAACTCATGGTACGCACATTCACTCCAGGGGTCTAGAAGTCCTATTACTGCCTGGGTACTTGATAAGATTGATCCAGTTGCTGTCTGAGGCCTAGGCTTGATCCCTTTAAAAACCTGTTACTTCATTAGGAATCAGGTGTCCAAGGGAGCACCCTCCTTGGTGCCATGTATCTCCTAAACTTGAATAGGCATGGGCCAATCCATCCCAAGGGGCTCTCCCACGAGGGGAACCACTTAAGAAAACATCCAACAGGGGCACAGATTCCTTTTGGTAGTTGGCCAACTTGATTTAGGGGGAGAAGCTCTCTCGTCCAGTGGGTTGGTTTTGTATGACAGGGCAACTTCACTGATGAAAGGTGTCCTATTTCCTGTATAAAAAGTTTTGTGTGGGAAGGGGGTGTGTTGCCCCTGGTAGGGGCCAGTTAGGGTCAATTCATCCAGCCCCTAGAGCACATCCAGCCCCTGAGCCCTGTGGACACCTGTCTGTATGACTGAAAGCACAGGGTGTTCTTTATGATTTGGGGTAAATGGGATATTACCACATCCAAGTGTTGGTCTATGGAGGAGAGGTAGTATTCTCCGTCTGTGGTAGACACCATGCGGGGGGTACATGGAAGATTATTATCCTTTAGACAGTTTAGGGCAAGACTGACCTTCCCTGTACCTGCAAGATTTACACAGGTCCAGATGAGAGAGAGGTCCTGGTCTAGGGAAATGGCTATAGGAACATGTGGTGGGGCCCATGATGTGCTAGTTAGAGTGAGGGAGCTGTTCCAGTTTACTGGTCCTTGGGGATGCTGGTGACAGATCTAGCAGTTCATAAAGTCTCCCACAGTGGCTATAATCCAGGAAACGCTGACATGGATTATTATCTTCCTATTAACTTCTGACTTTCATTATTAGGCTTAGAATGGAAAGAAGCATTGGTCCCATGATCAAAGCAGTTGGTTATGGGTATACCCGGAGAGTTACAAGTAAGTTTTTGTTTTGCCCAAGTGAAGACTAGAAGACAGATGATCTACAAGTAAGGGGCTACCTAGCGTTGAGGCAGAGTTTAGATCCCTGGTTCTTGTGTGTGTGTGTGGGGGGGGAGTTCATGAAGAGGAATTTCAGATCTTCCACTGGTTCACAGATAACATTCTGAATACTCAGTTGATGGCATAGAATCCTGTGAAGAATCAGGAGAAACAAATTTTATTGTAGACAGATGTATCCAGCTGTTGATTCCTTGTGGCTTAACTGCAGTAGGGGTGCTCAAGAGCCCTGATAGGGACTTCTCCATTTTGGTGATTTTGGTCAGTGGGGACCTTCCTTCCAGGTCTTTAGAAGGACTAGATCTCTAGGTTTGACCATTAGGTGAGATAACGTCATCTCAGTGGGTACAGATATTTTATTTCCATGGTCCCCTAAAGCTTGCTGTACCTGTCCTACGTTGATGATATATTTAAGTCATAAGTCATTCAAATTAGCTGAGTCAGAGAGAATCTTCAGGAGAGATTCTTGTTCTGAGTAAAACTATAGGAAATAGTTTTGGTTGTGGCTCAGAGGGTTTTTGACATTTGGCTAAAATCTTTTTTATAAAAGGGTTAGCTTTTTTACCTTTCCTGAAGATTGGGGCCTGTGGGAGGCATTGTCTTTCTCCAGTTTAGGGGCCATTACGCATTTGCTAGAGGATGGCAGTTGGCTATTAATAGCAACAGCCAATAGCTTGTCGCGCTGCCTCTCATGTTAAGTTCCTACTCCCTTTTCAGTTATCATATTTTGCCCTGGGGAATGTGCTCCCATGTATGATGGGCATGCATGTTTTTGGCCTAAACTTTTGGGGAAATAAAACTTCCATTTTATTTTTTTAATTCAAATTTTTATTTGTTTACATTTATTTATTTGTTTTTTGTATTATAAAGGAATTTTACATTTATTTTTTAACATGGTACAAGAAATTTTATGTAATAATCCCAAAACTAGGACAAATGCAAGGTACAAGAAATTTTATGTACCAGTAACAATTTTTTTTTTTTTTTTTTTTGAGACAGAGTCTCACTCTGCTATCACCCTGGGTAGAGTACTATGGTGTCATAGCTCACGGCAACCTCAGATTCTTGAGCTCAAGTGATTCTCTTGCCTTAGCCTCCCAGGTTACTAAAACTACAGGAACCCACCACAATGTCCAGCTGTTTTTAGAGACAGGGTCCCACTCTTGCTCAGGCTGGTCTCTAACTCCTGAGCTCAGGCAATCCACCCACCTTGGCCGCCTCCTGGAGTGCTGGGAGGAGCTACCATGCCCAACCCCCAGTAACAAATTTACAATATTTACATATCATTGAAGGCCAAGAACTCTTTCTCGCTGTCAGTATCAGAAGTATCATCGTCTTCCAAGTTCTACATTACAGGTGTCTTCTGACTCATCTGACTCTTCTGACTCAACTGTCTCATCTCAGTTACATCCATAGTTTCCAATGTTGATGCCGCATTTTTAAAACATTTCACAACCACCTCCTTCTTGACACCATTCCACGATCTTAAGATCCAGTCACCAACCTAGGTGATGGATGCTTTCTCCAATATGCCTATAGGTATGAAATCATCACCAGCTGACTTGCATCCATGATGTCCTGTCTTCATCAGGGCCCTGACACATCAAAAGGTTGCAGCTAGCTGGTTAGCCCACCAGGTATCACAAATTGGGTTTTCAAGTCCGCTGGAATTGCTTTTGCACTTTGTGTAACATGAGCTTTAAAGTGATAAAAAAAAAAAACAAAAAAAAAACAAGCAAAGCTGCTTTTCTAAGTAAGGCCTTTGTGACCGGTCTTTGTTAAACTAGATTTTCATGCCTTCTTTGTTCATCCATCCCTTCTCACAGGTGTAGACACTAACTCTACTTGGAATCTTTTATTTTGGAAATGTTTTTCTTTTAAAAGTAATTATAGGTGGTATCTTTGTCCCGTTTGCCTAATGGGTTAAAACAATAGTGAAGTGTGTTTTCTCATGTCCCATCTTAACCACAGTCTTTGCTCCTTTGACATCCACAGTTCTATTGGATGACATATCAAATGTGAGTCATAACTCATCCAGATTGGTGATTTGGGACAGTTTAAGTTGTAAGGCTTTCAAAGATTGATAACATAAGATTGAAATTCTAAAACTTGATTCCCATGGACTGCTGGAAGTTTGGGGGAAAAGTTTTGTTCTTGTCCTCGCTCAGACCTTCTCTGTTCATAAAGTTAAATCACCATTTAGGTGTCTCTGAGCAATCATCAATGTGTTTTTCTCATAGAGTCCATTTACCCTCTTCTTATATCATCTTTGTTGAAACAGAGATCCCAGTTTGATGCTGCTCCAGAATCCAGGTCTTCGCCTCCTGCTCCACATCCAGCCACCTTGAAGGTTTCCTTCTCATTACCTTCTTCTGTCTTGGCACCTGAAGAAGGTTTTCTTCCTGTTGCCTCACCAATCCAATGACACTCTGTGGGAGGAGGTCCAAAGTGTCTCTCAGCAGCTCTGTTGCCATGCTTTTTTGCATATTTAATAACTGTTAACTTGTGGCCAGGTGCAGTGGCTCACGCCTGTAATCCTAGAACTCTGGGAGGCCGAGGCGGGTGGATTGCCTGAGCTCATAGGTTCGAGATCAGCCTGAACCAGAGCAAGACCTCATCTCTAAAAATAGCTGGGTGTTGTGGTGGGAGCCTGTGGTCTCAGCTACTTGGGAGGCTGAGGCAAGAGAATCACTTGAGTTCAAGAGATGGAGGTTGCTGTGAGCTATGATGCCAAGCACTCTACCAAGGGCAACAAAATGAGACTCTGTCTCAAAAAATAAATAAATAATAACTTAAAGCCTGCAGTGTATTAAAACTATTTTGAAATTTTCTTTCCTTTTTTGTTTTATTTGAGACGCCTGCCACAATGCCTGGCTAGTTTTTCTATTTTTAGTAGAGACGGGGTCTTGATTTTGCTCCGGTTGATCTTCAACTCCTGAGCTCAATCAATCCACCCTCCTGGAGTGCTAGGATTACAGGCACAAGCCACCGTGCCCAGCCTGTTTCAGTATTTTTCATGAGATTTCTCAATATTTTTAATAAAAATATCAGCTATATTACTAGCTCCTCCCTAAAGTGTACAAAGAGAAATATTGCACTCTTTGCTGGCCAAAAATGCTTTCATTGAAAGTTCATCATAAATTCAACAAAACCAATTACTGTATTTCAGGGTATTATTTTGTATATGGATATCGTTACTGCTTTTAGTGTTACACTTTTAATGTATAAACCTAAACAAAAGAATTAAAAAACATTTATATAGATAAGGAATTAGTACCACGCATGTATAATGCCAACCTTTATTTTTTCCTCAAAGATTTGGGCAAAAGTATGCGTTATACACAGCAGATACAGCACGTGTCTGTTATTAAAACATCTGAAAGGCCTTGTCTAATAGCTGGTAAGGGGTTGGGGTGCCATGGCGAGCTTTTGCAGTTTTCTGTGGATATTAGGGGCTAACTTGTTTATAAATGGGTTTCCATTTATGTTTGGCTGTCCGGGGAGTATGGATCTATATTTGTGTATTTTCTGATTGCATCAATCAAGCATCCCTGGAAAAGGGCTGTCTTCTCCCCTGGTTCCTGAATTATTTCTCTGACTTTGTTGTAGTTTACAGTTTTCATAGTACATTTCTTTATTCATTCCTGAAGATGAAGAAGCTTATGGTCCCTCCTCAAGTTTGCCTTTCCCCTTTGGTAATTCCACTTGCGTCCTTGCTAGGTAGAGCAGTGGCCCTTATGGCATGCATATTAGCCAGGCTGCCTAACTGCTAAATTATCAGCCCGGGTCTGAACTGCATTCCAATGTGTTATTTCTCATTGGGGGGTACAACAGGTAGGTAGAATAATACGTATATCTCCCCAGGTCAATTCAAAAGACAATGGCAGGGTCTGGAATTCTTCTAAGAAGCAAGAAAGGTCTTCAGAAAATTTATCTATCTTTTGTTTACATTGTGCCTTGTTGGTCATGGAGAAAGGTACATGTATTCAAATGGTCCCAGCATCCCTATTTGTCACTTCCCTTAGAGGAAATAATTTGTTAGCGGATTAGGGTGATAAGGGGTTCCACTTCTTGTTAACCACACAGAGCTAAGTTCTGGGTGGAGACAGATCCTATTTTTGGCTCTGATCTGGGTTTGTTCCCATAGCCTTGGAAGCCTGGCTCATAGGTGGTACATTCCCAAGGAGTGGTTCCTCAAGGTTATCAGGCTTTTCTTCTTGCTGGGTCTCAGGAAGAAATGAAAATATACTAAATCCAGCACGTTTTCCTGAGGTCTGGGTTCTGATCTGCAGCCATAAAAGCAGTGGACCTTATGGCATTTTGGCCAGGCTGCCTAACTGCTCCACATCCAGTTTTTTGTTCTCATTTACAAAACAAATCTAAGTGCATTATGGTGTTAAAATGTAGAGTACCATTTTCAGGCCATATCTCTCCATCTCCTAACTCATATTGTGAGTTTACAGGCAGTATAACAAAAGAAAATAAGCTTTTCTTGTTAATCCCATCCAATTCAAAGATTCTCCAATTGCTCATGTTGTAACCTAAATGGGAGTCTATAGGAATGGGCTGAAAATTACCCTTGAGTGCTTTTCTATTTCTCCAGGGTGTTTGTGTGTGTGTGTGGGGGGTGGGGGGTGGGAGCAGAAGTACATATAAGAAAGGGAACAAGGACCTTGGTCAGTGAATCCAGGCATCCCTGGTTATCTGATGGTCTGACCAGCACCCAAGTGTCCATGGGGCTCCTAACTGCCTGGAGGACTTTGAAACCCAAGATACCTGTAATCCCAGCACTCTGGGAGGCCAAGGCAGGTGGACTTTCCTGACCTCAGGGTTTAAGACCAGCCTGAGCAAGAGTGAGACCCCCCCACCCCCATCTCTACTAAAAATAGAGAAACTAGCCAGGCATTGTTTGGGAGCCTATAATCCCGATACTCGGGAGCCTGACAGAAGAGGATCACTTGAGTCCAAGAATTTAAGGTTGCTATGAGTTATGATGCCATGGCACTTAGCCTGGGCAGCAAGACTCTGTCTCAGAAAAAAAAAAAAAAAAAGGAAAAGAAACCTAGGATACATGAGAAAGAATAGAAGTCCACACTTCATGTCTCTGGGAACTTGAGTATCCTTGATATTGGACCTGATCCAGCCAGGTCCATTGTAACAGTGATATCCAGAGCTGCCTAGCACACAAGTTTTGGAGTGGGGAGCCCTTAAAAGAAGGTATGTCAGGGCAGCGCCTATGGCTCAGAGGAGTAGGGCACCAGCCCCATATACTGCAGATGGTGGTTCAAACCCAAATCTGGCCAAAAAATGCAAAAAAAAAAAAAAAAAAAAGGGGTATGTCAAGCAAAGAGATGGGCATTTCTCAGAATGATCTGTTGCTTCCCATGACCGATCCAAGCATAGGCCAAACTTACTTAGGCCTCTGCAGTAAGCAAAATGGGGAAATTCCCTGAAGATTGCTACTTCTCTAAAACCTGACATAAAGCATCTGCAGCATGGCTACTGTGGGTCCCTGGGTCTGCAATGAAAAGTAGCCAATTGAGTTACCAGTTGATCAGGGTCCATAAGTCCAAATTGAGACCCCCCAAAAGCAGTAATAAATTGTGTCAGGATAAGTCAGTGAAAGGAAAGGATTAGGAAGGTGAAAGGGAGAAAGAGGAAGGGAGGGGAGGGATACGCCCCATGTCCCACCAGAGAAGCCTGCAGTGTGGATGGTGGAGTCCATAGGATTGTGAATTCACAAGATTTTGTGATCACTCAATGTTCCAAGCTGTCTGGCCATATAATTGGAAGATTATATGAATAGAAAGTAAGAACCTGATCAGAGGGATCATCTGATGGATGGATAAGAGGAGGAGCTGTGATACAAGAACTGAGAAAGAAGGTCCCTCTTACGCCCTGTGCAATCAGTGGAACACCTAAAGCCCCCAATTTAGGAGACACAGTAATAGTTAAAAAGATACCTAGCAGTAATAGTGAAAATATGTAGGGAATGAAGCCGTGTATCCAAAAAGAATGGTTGGAATTGGCCAGCTCTGTGGCAAGGTCATGGTGCATCTAGACAGCATGATGGGGGGAAATGAGCAGTACAAAGGAAATGTGAGATAGATCCTGTGCCAACCATGAGCAGCAAATAGCTTGAAAGTATTCAAAGTTCTTACACAAAAGGGAGTAGAGCTGTGCTTAAGGAGAAGAAAAGAAGTAACTTTCCAAGCACTGAATGAGAGGAGGAACAAGTCTTTTCCACCTTTACAGCTCTTCTGGCAGAGGGTAGGAACCCTGGCTGAAGGGAGCACGGACAGTAGCTGTGGTAGGTTTCAGAAGGCTGAGAGAAGGATAGCTGTGAAACAGGAGGGAGGAAACAAACTACTCTGTAGCCAGAGGGTCGAGATTCCAAGCCACCTTACGGATAGAGATGGGGAGGCTGTGATGGGGGTATTCTCTCGGTTCTTCTGCATGGCTTTCCTGCCTATCTTGCCAAAATAAGGATAAGAAAGAGAGATCCTTAATGAAAGAGGATGAAAATGATGGTTTTTGCTCAGGAGACCATTAATTGCAGGCATCTAGAATGCAGTTCTTTGTGTCATACATTGAATGCTGGCCCATAAGGCAGAGTATTGTTTATTTAAAACAACTTTCAGACTTAACAGGTGATTGGGGGTTTTTTTGTGGGAAAAAGAAAGATGAGTTGTTTTCTCTAAGGATTAAACTACCTGGAAAATTTCTGGGTCATAGGTCCTTTGAAGAAAGCATTTCCAATGTGTCCTCAGGTGGCTGAAACCCCAGCTTTGTATTCTGTTCATTATCAAACCTAGGTAGATGATCTTCAAATATCAGTGACTGGAGTCCTCTGAGGATCCACTTCAGGGGCCTAGAGGCCCAGGTCTCCTCATATCCAAGGGCAGCTGTACAGAGCCTACTATATACTCCACCTCAGATCAAATCTAGCCCTGGCAACTTTTCAGTCAGAATAGCAAAATCTACCTCTTAAAAAGCATTAGTGCTAAGGCGGTGCCTGTGGCTCAAAGGAATAGGGCGCTGGCCCCATATGCTGGAGGTGGCTGGTTCAAACCCAGTCCTGGCCAAAAACTGCAAAAAAAAAAAAAAAAGCATTAGTGCTCATGTCTGCAATCTCAGCACTTGTGGGATTCCTGACCCTAAAAAAAAAAAATTTAAAAATTAACCACGCACATCCTCCTAGTCCTAGTTACTCTAGAGGTTGAAGTGCAAAGATCATGTAAGTCAAGAAATTTAAAGTTAAAAGGAGCTAAGATTGTGCCATTGCATTCCAACCTGGGCCACACAGCAATACCGTTTTCTTCAAAAAAAAAAAAAAAAAAAGATATATAATATATGTATCTCCATACTGTCAGGCTAGACCCATGTTCTTCAACTAGTAAAGTAACATAACCAAATAATTTATTAACCCAAATAGGGTAGAATAAGCCCTATTTTTTTTTTGGAGACAGTTTTACAATGTTGGCCTCTGTAGAGTGCTATGGTGTCACAACTCACAGCAACCTCTTCTTGGGCTTAAGCGATTCTCTTGCCTCAGCCTACTAAGTAGCTGGGACTACAGGCACCCCGTCACAGAGCCGGGCTATTTTTTGTTGATGTTGCTGTTGTTGTTTAGCAAGCCTGGGCCAGGTTCAAACCCGCTAGCCTTAGTGCATGTGGCCAGCGCTGTAACCACTGTGCTACTGGTGCCAAGCCTCTTTTCTTTTTTTAAGACAGTCTCTTTGTCGCCCAGGGTAGAGTTGCTCTGGCATCACAGTTCACAGCAACCTCAAATTCTTGGGCTCAAGCCATTCTCTTGCCTCAGCCTCCAGAGGAGCTGAGCAGCTGAGACTATCGGCTATTTTTAGAGACAGGTTCTTGCTCTTGCTCAGGCTGTTCTCCAGCTCCTGATCTCAGGTAATCCACCCACCTCAGCCTCCCAGAGTGCTAGGATTACAGGCCTGAGAATAAGCCTTATTTTATCTACTGCAGCCTTGCAGAGATGGAGCTTTGTTTCTCTGCAAATTATAATTTGAGACCACACTGGAAGAAATTAAACTGTGGTAGACACATTGTAGATGGAAACCATCTCAGATGCATTACATTTACTAGGGTTACTAGTCACTGTTCATCATGGTTCTTTGCTTCTCAGCTCAGTTTCTCTTCTGATGATAAAAACATGTGCTTAAGGGTACATGTGAAATTTACTAAACGTAGAATACAAATGTCTTAACACAATAACTAAGAAAATGCCTGAAGGCTATGTTAACCTGTTTGATGAAAACATTTCAAATTGTATATAAAACCAGCACATTGTACCCCACGATTGCATTAATGTACACAGCTATGATATTAAAAAAAAAAAAAATGTGCTTATGTGCCCAGGGAAGCTGTGGGCAAAAGCTTCTGTTGGCACCAGAAGCTGATAGTCAAAAAATGACTACCTTTTACCAGGCATTATAAAAATCTACAGAACAATTTGCTACAATTTTTTAAACAAATCTTAATTTGTGTTATTGAGCTTAATACCATTGCTTAAATATATGTGAATACTTAAGACTTTTGGAAAGGAATAAAATTGCCTCTAGAGAAGCCATTATTAAAAGATACGAGGAAAGTTTCCTCAATCGCAACAAAATGGCTTAAATCATGGGAAACATTTTTAGCGTCTGTTTGAAATGTATTCTTAATCATGTAGAAATCAGATAAACATTTTAAAAAAGGGATCTTCTAGAGCATAATTTATAACTCAGAATCTTGGGAAATGATTGAAAAACCCTAATCCAATATCAACTTCTTTTCCTGGTTTTTATTTGCATCAGTAATGCGGGTTTGAATAAGGTTCCCGGCCTTAATATAGGTCACTGGGTTACCTCTAGGATTAAAATCTAAGATGCACCATCTCGGTTATTTCAAGCTGGCCATTAAAGGGCTCCTAAAGGTTCCATTTAATTTGGTTATCCAACGCTACATTTGATCGAGTTATGGTAAAATACTTATATTGGGGGGGAGGGGGGGGGTCTAACCCAGAGACAGCTTTCAACGAAAACGCATCCATGGATGCGTCTTCAACCCCAACTGTTCGACGCAAACAACTGGGAAATGCCCCAGCCTTTACCGTAAGAAGCTAATGGTATGTTTAATACAATTTTTTTTCTCAAAGCAAGGACATTCTGAAGTGCCCAATAGTAGAAGTCTGGCTTGTCCTGAATTTCAAGAACAAAAGATGCGTTCGCGAGCAGACAGCAGGGGATTTACCTCC
This sequence comes from Loris lydekkerianus, assembly GCA_963574355.1. Classification (NCBI taxonomy): domain Eukaryota; kingdom Metazoa; phylum Chordata; class Mammalia; order Primates; family Lorisidae; genus Loris; species Loris lydekkerianus. The sequence goes on from CAUYPK010024011.1 coordinate 24,425, forward strand.
CTGCCTCCCCCGCCTCCGCCAGTAAATCAAATCCAGGAATGAAAGTGCCTGCAGACAGCCTCGCTTCTTTTCTTCCCTTCAGGGCTAGCGTGTGGGGAAGGCAACGCTGCGGCTGCTCTCCGGTGGGTCAGTGTCCCGGGAGGAAGAAAGGCCCAGCCGAGGGTCCTCACAGCTGGCGGGGAATTCGGCCCGGTCGACCCCCCAGGGGAAGACTTCTTCTCAAGCAGGGGGGAGAAGAAACGGCGCCCCAAAGCGGTGCAACCTGTCCTTCAGCGGCGCCCGAGGAGAAGGGCGGAGGAAATGAAAACACAACCGAACCCGGCGCCCCAGCTCCCGCCCGAGCGGCTTTTAAACTGCGTATCCACCACCTCTCGCTCGGCGCCGCGGTTAATGGAACCCGCGCGAGCCGGCCCGCCAATCACCGTCGCGCTTCCTCCCACCACCAGCCAATGGTGGCGCGCGGTCTTGGGGCGTGGGCGAAGCAGGCTGCTCGCCGCCTGCCTGTAGTGTGTGGGCTGGGGTTGGTGACGGCTTCCAGCTTGGCCGCACTTGGTCCGTAGTTGCGCTCCTGGGGCTTTGTGTCGGGGGTCGGTTCGGCCTTGTGTCCGCGAGTTTCCGCTCTGCTCGGCGGCGTCCGTCCCGAGCGGGAGCCGAGAGGCTCGGAGGCGGCCGCGCGGCCCCCGGCCAGGAGCGAGCGCGCCGGCGTGAGCGGCGGCTGGGAGGGCTGCGGGGAAGGGGATTCGCAGATCCCCCGCTATGCCGGAGTTCCTGGAAGACCCCTCGGTCCTGACGAAAGACAAGTTGAAGAGTGAGTTGGTCGCCAACAATGTGACGCTCCCGGCCGGGGAGCAGCGCAAAGACGTGTACGTACAGCTCTACCTGCAGCACCTCACGGCGCGCAACCGGCCGCCGCTCGCCGCGGGCGCCAACAGCAAGGGGCCCCCGGACTTCTCCAGCGACGAGGAGCGCGAGCCCACCCCGGTCCTTGGCTCCGGGGCCGCCGCCGCGGGCCGCAGCCGGGCCGCCGTCGGCAGGGTAAGGACTCCGGGCCGGGGCCACAAAGGCGGGCGTTTGGCGGTGGCGGCGCGCGCTCGCCACCCCCCGCCGCCGCCGCCGCTCCTCCCTCCCTCCCTCCCGGGCGCCGTGTCGTACAGCTCCCCCGCCGCGGGGTGCGGGCCTGCGAGGGGGCCGCGGGGGAGGGGGTCCCGAAGTTGCAGCCGCGCAGCTCGCGGCTTCTGTCGTTGTGTCTGGGAGGCGTGAAGTTGCGTTAGCGGCGGTTATTTTGCGCTCAGGTTTGGGCCGCGCGGGTGCCTCGGAGTCCTCAGGAGTCCTCAGCCAGCCGACCGCCGGCGGTGGACACGAAGGGACTTCTGTGTCCTTTTAGGAAGCTGCGGGAGGGTCGGCTTTAGTTTGAGCGCTTTCCCGCTTTATTAACTGAAATGACTTGCAGCAGAGTCTCAGAGCGCTCCCTGGAGGGCAATTTGTGACATACTGATTTCCAAACAAAATTTGAAATGAAGATATTCCCGCCTTTTTATACTTTGCACATGGAGGGCTTTTTGAACCGTTTATATGTTGTTTTAATCTTTCCCCAACAGCAGACCGTCTTTTGGCAGAATTGCTTCATTCTAAATTAAAATTAGCATTTTAAAATACAATGACATTCCCTTGGATAAAGGTGTCTTTTAAATTTTAAAAGTGGATTTTTTTTTTTTTTAATTTTAGACGCTTATCATAGACCCATATTTAAAAATGACTGTAAGTTTGGCTTGGGTCCCCTGCGTGATTTCTTGGTAAATTTTGCTCGAGGAAAGACTGGGGATTCAAAAAGCAGTTTATTTCATGACATTTTGGTGTGTCAGTATTGCGATTTGAAATGTATGATCTCAGTTAAGTCTCATTTGAGCGCCAGCAAACGATTGTTTTGTTTAGCAATAGTTTGCTTTCTGTTCTGTGGGTTTTTAATGTGCTATTTTGATGGTTGCATGTGTTTTAATCATAATAGAATAAAATTCCAACTAGTGATAGGTGTTGCTTAAAATGCTTTTTCTTTGTAAGGCACAGGAGTATGGTGGTTCAAGTTGTTGCTACTAGTTATAAGAGTAACTTAAAATTATTGCTTCTTTCAACATCTAATATGTGTTTCCTATCTACTCAGGCAGAAATGAAAAGACATGTGGACGTGTACATTTAATTGAAGGTTTTAGTCTGACCTTTAGAGAAATTGAAAGCCAGTGTCTGGCACTTAGTAGTGCCAAATAAATGATTTGTTCAATAAAAAGAAAAAGACCAGTCATACCTTGTTGTTTCTTGTGTTTGATTTTTGTGAATTTGAAGAAAGCCACTTTATCCCATAATAAACAGAATTTTACTTTTGAAGTGAAACATATTTCTTATCTCCCCTTCCCCCTCCCCACACTCTGAAAAAGAAAGTATTCAGGCTATTTCAGTAAACATTGAATTGAAAATGAAATATTCTTTATTTTAATCAACACACTTTAAAAAAAGAACAGGTCTTCTGCGTAACCTTGTGTTAGTCTTCTGTGCAGATGTATTAAACCAGAAAGTTTTTGGTTGTAAACTTTTTATACTGTTATCAATTCATATGTTGATGAAGGTTCCTTTTTAACAAACAACCTTGTGAGTTGTGATGTTTTTCCTTCCCCTGCTTTGCAAAAGAGAGTTAATGTCTCAGTCTACCCTGTGGTCATTGAGCTGTCACTGTCATAATGTCTTAGGTTTGTTTTTGTTTCTTAGACAGAGTCTCGCTTTATCACCCTGGATAGAGTGCTGTACTGTCATAGCTCACAGCAACCTCCAACTCTTAGGCTCAGGTGATTCTCTTGCCTCAGCCTCCCAAGTAGCTGGGATTGCATGCCCTGGCACAGGCTGATCTTGAACTCCTGAGCTCTAGGGATCCACCCACCTCCACCTACCTGCCAGAGTGCCACGATTACAGGCAGGGCATGATCCACAAGTCGGGCCCTCATTTTCTTAAACGTTCAAGTTAGCACCATGAAAACAAGTGTTGGGTGAAAAGAATTAGCATTTGTGTGAGAGTACCTGCTATGTTCACAGGCATCCTGAGCCTTTTATACCCCATTTAAACGTTTTCATCCATATAGATAAGAACTTTTATAACCATAGATTTAAAATGTATTTTTGATACCGCGTATGTAAAATTCACAGATTTTTATTCTTGGTTGGGTTCCATGATGCTAACAGGTTGAAAAGTTAATATTGATAATCAGTAGCATCATTTTCTATTTTGAAGTACATGAAGTACTTTTACGTAATTTACTTATAATTTACTTTAGGAGTCTGATAAGTGTTTTTATCAATCATAGAAAAAAGTCATTTGAATTTACAGGAAAAGAACCTTAGGACATTTATAATAATACATAGAAAATTATTATTCTTGTCAAATTCCCTTTGTATATATTATATGTTTTAGTCATTTTTAGTCCCATATAAAATAATAGTGTAGGGTCACATTTTGTAAAGAACGTTTTTTTTTGTTGTTGTTTGTTTTTTTGAGAGCACCTCAAGCTGTCACCCTGGGTAGAGTGCCCTGCAACCTCCAACTCCCAAGTAGCTGAGACTACAGGCACCTGCCACAATGCCAGGCTATTTTTGGTTGCAGCCGTCATTGTTGTTTTGGCGGGCCTGGGCTGGATTCGAACCGGCCAGCTCAGGTGTATGTGGCTGGTTGCCTTAGCTGCTTGAGCCACAGGCACTGAGCCATAAAGAACATTTTTAATCCTGGAGAAAGGCAGATTATATTTGAGAGTTCAGATAAAGCAGATTTTTAAGTGGTGAATTTTTTTTTTTTTTTTTTTTTTAAGAGACAGAGTCTCTATCCCCCTCAGTACAGAGAGTGCAATGGCATCATAACTCACAGCAGTCTCCAGTTCCTGGGCTTAGCCCATTCTCTTGCTTCAGTCGTCCACCACAACACCCGTCTATTTTTTTTGTTACAGTTTGGCCGGGCTGAGTTTGAACCTGCTAGCCCCGGTATATGGGGCCAGCACCCTACTTACTGAGCCAAAGGCACTGCCCCAAGTGGTAAATTTTTAACTTTTTTTTTTTTTTCTTTTAAGATACAGAGCCTGACTCTGCTGCCCAGGCTGGAGTATAGTGGCAGGATTATAGCTCACTGCAACCTCTAACTCAGTGGTTTTCAACCTTCCTAATGCCGCAGCTCTTTAATATAGTTCCTCTGGGTCATGACAGTAGAGAACCGCTGCTGTAACTCCTGGACTCAGGCAATCCTCCTACCTTAGCCTCCCAAATTGCTGGGAGTACAGGCCTGAGCCACCATGCTTTATTTTTTAGCTAAAGGAGAAACGGTTTCACTTCAGCCACTATATTAGTTCGTTTTCTTAGATTTCACTGGGTGTTATATGACAAAAAGTTCCATATCGTGCCTGTAATCCTCTGGGAGTCCCAAGGCAGGTAGATCCCTTGAACTCAGGAATTCAAGACCAGCCTGAAAAGAGCAAAGACCTCCAGCTCTACTAAAAATAGAAAACAGCTAGGTGATGTGGTAGGAGGATCATGTGAGCCCAGGAGTTTGCAATTGCTGTGAGCTAGGCTGAGGCCATGGCATCTCTGGTTTAGGCAATAGAGTGAGACCGTCTTAAAAAAGGTTTACGGTATTTATATTTTTAGGCATTTTATTTTATGCACCTAGATGATACTAGAAATACAGGTGTGAGCCATTGCACATGGCCAATACTATTATTTCTAGATGTCTAAATTATCTAGATTGTAGACACAAAAATAAACCTTTACAGAGTTGGCAATCTACCTTTTTGTTCTGAAATGCAAAGCATGAAGGTTTAGGATCTAGTAGAACTTAAAGAACATAGCATTACTGAATGGTCTGGTGAAATTTTTTTTTTTTTTTTTTTTGAGACCGGAGTCTTAACTCTGTTGCTCCAGGCTAGAGGGCAGTGGTATCAAATCAGCTCACAGCAACCTCAAAACTTAGTTTAAGTGATTCTCTCCTGAAGCCTTCTGAGTAGCTGGGAATACAGGCATCTCCCTATCCCTCCCCTGGCTAATTATTATGTTTTGGGGTTTTTTTGTTTAAAGACATACTCTGGGATGAGTGCCCTGGGGTCACAGGTTACAGCAACCTCAAACTCTTGGGCTTGAGCAATCTTCTTGCCTCACCCTCCCCTGTAGCTGGGTCTATAGGTATACACCACCAGGCCCAGCTAGTTTTCTGTTTTTCGAAGAGATGGGTCTTGCTCTTGCTTAGGCTGGTCTCCAACTTTTGAACTCCAGTGATCCTCCAGCCTTGGCCTTCCAGAGTGCTAAGATTGTAGGTATGAACCACTGTAACCAGCTGAATTATGCATTCTTAACCGGACGTATTTAAAGACTTGGAAAAGAATAGTTAAAACTACTAGCATTGGTAATTGTTGATTAAATTACAAATTGCCCACCATCCTTCTGAATTCAAGAGTTACAGATTTAAATTCAAGGTTACTTGTTCATATGACAAGTAACCTTTCTAATCCTCCATTTTCACTTGAAATATAGGAAAAATCTAATAGCTAATTAATCAGATCGAGGATTATATGTGGTTGCATATGTGAAGTGTCTAGTGTTCAGTAGTTGATACCTATTACAACATAATGATCTCTAAATTCTTTTATCTTTAATGGCAGGGCAGTACAGTACAAAGTTACTAAATACAGTTTTCAAAAATGAGTGAGGTAAGTATATGAAAATGATGTATAAAATCTGTTCATTATATAAGGTGATGTGCAGATTTCCGGAGTCAGTCCAATGCTGCACTTGGCTTCAGTTTCCTCACTTGTAAAACGAGGCTATGTTAGTATCTTACACCATAGATTTTTAGGATTGTGTAAACTAATGCAAAAGCACTTAGAACACAATACATAATAAGTGCTTAATTTAATCTGTTTTATATTATTAAGCTTCAGTATCTTTATGCTACTACAGTAAGAGATTGGAGTAGCTGATAGGTGGTATCACAGAACTGTTGGATTTTTCAAAGTTGAAAAAACATTAGAGATCATCTGGTAGCTGGGAAGAAACTGAAGAACAGTTCTGGTATGTAGATGGTACTTGATATTTTTGAATGAAACTAAGAAATTACGTGACTTATTTAAAGGAACAGATCTCTGGAGGTAGAATTCCATACAACTACTGGTTCCTTCCTGGTGGTAACTGCTAATCATATACAAACACTACCTGTCTCCTGATTTTTATTATTAAATGTGATATTCATAAAATGGCATAACTATGCTTTCTTCTTTCCTTTCTTTCTTTCTTTCTTTCTTTCTCTTTCTCTCTTTTTTTTTTCCTTTCCTTTTTGAGGCAGAGTCTTAAGCCTTTGCCCTCGGTAGAGTGCTATGGTGTCACAGCTCACAGCAACCTCAGCCTCTTGGGCTCAAGCCATTCTCTTGCCTCAACCTCCCAAGTAGCTGGGACTATAGGTGCCCACCACAACTCCCGGCTATTTTTTGTTGCAGTTGTAATTGTTTAGCTGGCTGGGGTTGGGCTTGATCCCACCAGCCTCACTGTATGTGGCTGGTGCCAACCTAGCATAACTTTTCTGAAGCTTTTTTCCCTCCGATTAAAAATTAGGTAGCCTGTTAGGAACCCCTACTCTATTTGGTTTGCCTTATGCAAATTTATTGGCATAAAGTTATTTGAGATTACTTTGCTTAGCTCATTTTTCATTCTGGTTTTTTTTGTTTGTTTGTTTTTTGTAGAGACAGTCTCACTTTATCACCCTCGGTAGAGTGCCCTGGCTGCATCACACTACTCACAGCAATCTCCAACTCCTGGGCTTAGGCAATTCTCTTACCTCAGCCTCCCAAGTAGCTGGGACTACAGGCGCCCACCACAATGCCTAGTTATTTGTTTTGGCTTTTTTTCTCACCCCTCCCCCCCCCCATTTTTGGCCTGGGCTGGGTTTGAACCCACCACCTCCTGCATATGGGGCCAGTGCCCTACTCCTTTGAGCCACAGGCACCGCCTCCCCCACCCTGGCTATTTTTTTTTGTTGCAGTTTGGCCGGGGTTAGGTTTGAACCTGCCACCCTTGGTATATGGGGCCCGGCGCCCTACCCACTGAGCCACAGGTGCTGCCCGACATTTTTCATTATGTTTTAAGAAAATATGAGGGAGTTGGTTCTCTACTTCTATTTGATAAACCTGTGTTATTTTTAATAAGAATGGATTTTTCAAAGATAAATGACAACTTTTTTCTTCTCCAGATTGCATTTCTATTCATTAATTTGACAAAACATTTATCAGGTACCTATTCCTATGTCACTTACTGTTTTTAGAAAATTTTAAATGCTTGATTTAAAAATATGAGTTTACTCATGCTCCTGCTTTCTACTGACTGCTTAAATGCTGCCTCCAAATTGCCTGAGCTACACCTTAAAAATACAGATCCTCCAGCCTAAGATTAAAACTCACAATGGGGTGCCGGGCGTGGTGGTTTACACCTGTAATCCCAGCACTGAGGGAGGTTGAGGAGGGATTATTGCTTGAGCTCAGGAGACTGGCCTGAGCGACAGTGAGACCCCGACTCATGAAAAAAAAAAGGAAAATCCCAGCTGGGCGCCGTGGTGGGCACCTGTAATCCCAGTGGCTTCAGGAGGCTGAGGCAGTGGGGTGCCCGCAGCCCGAGTCTGAGGTTGTGGTGAGCTACCACGTCCACTGCACTCTGCTCAGGGGCATAGAGTGGGACCCTGTCTCAACAACAACAACAAAAAAAAGCAAAGAAATAAAAAATAAAGCAACGAAATAAAATTAAAAAGCCAAAAAAATAAAATAAAAACAAACAAAAAAAACTCACAATGGGATAAGACTGTTTAACTTAGAGATGACAGAGTTAAGGTATTGATAACAAGCCAGGCTTGGGGACTATTAGTACTCAGGTATTTAACCATTTGGAAAAGCTAAAGCATGTACTGTACTGATAACTAATAAAAAGCAGGTGGGACATGTAGTGTGCCAAAGAAAGAAATTTCTTGAAAACATCAGGCTATTGTAAGAAGTTGAAATGCCTGGATGTTTTATTGCTGGTAAAATTTAAGCATTCTTATTGTGGGAAGGATTATCTATAAGTATTTTGAACATGATTGACTATTTTTAAAGTATTTGCATTATATAATGGAGTTTTTCTCCCCTACCTGACAGCACTTCACAGAAAATTTGAGTAGGTTTCTAACACAGAATTAGGTCTGTTTGATTAAAAGGACTCTCTAAAGAGTTCAAGTCTTTCAATACAGAACTCTTAGGTTCTGAGCAACTATTTTGAATTACATAATCGTGTGGGTTGCTTCAAGATTTAAGCCTGGAAATTCTAGATAAGTGCCATATGTGTGTCTTAAACCCTTCTGAAAGTACCCTTGCAATACATAGCTTTTCATAGCCATCTTTTCATTAAACATTTTTCTTGAGTGGACATCAAATATTTATTTGTTAAAACAAATTCTAGTACATGGCCAAATACCTGATTTGTTTTCCCTGTATGATTATTAGAAAGTAAGCAGTCCACACAGCTTCGTAACTTTACCCATTTTTACATAAATTTACTTTGATGCTTGTGGGTATTTTCTTTTTACACTGTTGGAAGGACAGAATGTGGCTATTGTTTAACTAGCCATTTTTTGTTCAGTACCCTGATGCTTTCTGTGGTTACTGAGGCTAAGGCTACTTGCCACAACCTTAAAAGGTACCCATGCTTTTGCTTCCTTTGCATGCTTAACCATGAAGTTTATATAGCTTTTTTAGTAAAGATTGCTTAATTTTAAAACTTAAAAATTTCACTCAAAATTTGTCCCGTGTTCCTTTGACTATTTTTAGTAAAATGTTCCTATAGAACTTTTAATCTCGGGACTAAACTATGTTGGCAATATGTAATGTGAAGTCTATCGGACTTCTTTCATGGATTATAAGCTAGCTACTAAAATAATTAAAGTATGTTACAAGGAGAATGCAGTTGTCCCTCCTATTCTTGGGGTGGGGATTGTTTCCAAAACCCGTTATGGATATCCATGAATCCCTGGATTCCATTTGCATAGAATTAAGCAAATTCCATAATACTTAATTCCCTTATATAAAATGGTATGGTAATGTACGTACATCCTCCCTGTACTTTAAATCATCTCTGGATTGCTTATAATACCTAATGTAATGTAAATGCTATGTAAATAGTTGTTATACTATATTTTTAAATTTTGTGGAGTTTATTTTATTTGTCCCCCCACCCAGCTTTTTTTTTTTTTTTTTTAATACAGTCTTATGCTAATGCCCTGGGTTTGAGTGTTAGGATTACAGACGTGAGCCACTGAGCCCGGCCATGGCTTTTTTTCCCCAGAATATTTTCTGTCTGTAGTTGGTTGAATCCACAGATGTGGGAACCCATAGATAGGGAGAGGCAATTGTATTCATTTGAACTTCCTTTAAGTTCTCGTATGCTGTTTAATTGAAATCTTGTTTTTTTTTTTTTGTTTTTTTTTTTTAAGACGGAGTCTCAAAAAGAAGTGCTATGGCGTCACAGCTCACAGCAACCTCAAACTCTTGGGCTTAAGTCATTCTCTTGCCTCAGCTTCCCAAGTAGCTGGGACTACAGTTGCCACAATGCCCGGCTATTTTTTTGTTGTTGTTGCAGTTGTCATTGTTGTTTTAGCTGTTCCAGGCCAGGTTCCAGACCACCAGCCCCAGTGTATGTGGCCAGCACCCTACCCACTGAGCTACAGTATAAACCTTTGTGGTAAAGCCTTAACTTAAACTTTTTGGATTAGTTTAAACATTTAAGGATTATCAAAAGATTAGTAGTAAATTCACAATGATCTGGATGAAATCTTTAAAACCCAGTCTGACTGCACCTTGCAACTTTAATGATAATCTGTCTCCTTTGCTATCAGGATTTATATGCTTTAAGAAATACAGTATAACTTTTAGTTATTTAAAAGAGAATGAGCATAAATTTAATTATAATACAGATATGTAATGTTATCCAAGGTCAATCAGCTTTACTTTTTATTGTATTTTTGAGACAGTGTCTTACTATGTCCCCCTTGGTAGAGTGCTGTGGCATCACATCTCACAGCAACCTCAAACTCTAAGCCATTCTCTTGCCTCAGCCTCCCAAGTAGCTGGGACTACAGGGGCCCACCACAACGCCTGGCTATTTTTTGTTTGCAGTTGTCTTTGTTTAGCTGGCACGAACCCACCTGCCTCAGTGTATGTGGCTGGCGCCCTACTCACTGAGCTATGGGTGCCGAGCCTTTATTTGCTTTTTTGAATTTTGAGTACCATCACTACCTTTTAGATAGGTAATCCAAAATTGACTATTTTAACAATAATGTCTCTAAAATTTGAATTGCTTACTTGACTATTAGGTTTATATAATTACAATTGAACTTAGAAAATATCCTCAAATAATGCGCTGCTTTTTATTGAACCAAATTGCTAAGGCTTAATACGTAGATCATTACAAAAGTTTTGAGATACACAAAAATCAATAAACGTAAAATGTGCATGAACGGAAAGGAACGAAGCCCTCTCAGCAATACTGGTAAGCCCAGCAAGTTGAAACTTGCAAGGTTAAATCAGGAACGACTGTGTCAGCTGTGTTTCTTGAAAGTGAAATAATGGACCATAATACAGTCTATCTGAAAACTTTCATATTTATTACTATAAAGCAACTTAAAGGCAATTTTGCATGTTTATTGTTTGAGTATTATTTAATAAGTGAATTTTTTAAATAAGTGAACTTTTAAATTCACGTGGAAAGATAACTAAACTTTGTTTACAGAAAGCCACAAAGAAAACTGATAAACCCAGATTAGAAGATAAAGATGATCTAGATGTGACAGAGCTCACTAATGAGGATCTTTTGGATCAACTTGTGAAGTATGGAGTGAATCCTGGTCCTATTGTAGGTAAGTTGATGGAATTTCAAATACAATATCTTCTTCAATGAAGCAGGACTTCAAATTATTTTTCCCTCTTAGCGGTTAGAGTTTGGGTTCTAAGGACTGGTCTGTTATTAATCATTTATATGGTCAGGACCCCTTGATTGAACTAGATAATGTTTGAAATTACTTCTGCTAAATTGTTTTATATGGTGCTCATACCACGCTACGTGGTGAGGCATATGGTCTTATGTAACACTTGAGGAAATATGAGATAACCTTGCTGGCCAAATTCATCCAACTCAGTCAGTTAGTGACAGACTTGTTAATATAAATCAAATTATTCAATCCCAGCAAAGTACCGTTTTCCAGTTATTAAATGTATCTTTTATTTTATTGTATTGTATTTATTTATTTATTTTTTGCAGAGTTTGGTCAGGGCTGGGCTTGAACCTGCCACCTCCAGCATATGGGGCTGGCACCCTATTCCTTTGAGCCACAGGTGCCACCTTTTTTTTTTTCCCCCTTGAGACAGAGTTTCACTATGTCACCCTTGGTAGAGTGCTGTGGTGTCACAGATCATAGTTGGAGCGCTCACACAGCTCCAACTCTTGGGCTTAAGCGATTCACTTGCCTCAACCTCTCAAGTAGTTGGGACTATAGGCACCCACCACAACGCCTGGCTATGGTTTTTTGATGTTTTGTTTGTCTTGAGACAAAGCCTCAAGTTGTTACCTTGGATAGAGTGCTGTAACATCACAGCTCAGAGCAACCTCCAACTCCTAGGCTTAATTGATTGATTCTCTTACCTCAGCCTCCCAAGTAGCTGGGACTACAGGCACCCATCACAACGCCTGACTATTTTTTTTGTTGTTGTTGTTGTTTAGCAGGCCTGGGCGGGGTTCAAACCCACCAGTCTTGGTGTATTTGGCCAGTGCTGTAACCACTGTGCTACGGGTGCCAAACCTAAAAGTATCTTTTAAATTAAAGACTCCTATCTTGATTGGAATTCAAGAATGATATTCAAAAGAACAAACTAAAAACAGAAAACTTAGAGCTAAACACTACATTTTCATCATTAGATTACTTTTAGGTGGTGATGATCTTGTAAAGTTGATTCCTTAGTTTTGGAGGACCTTGACAGTAACTTGAAGATGAGAAAAATCCATTTTGGTCTTCTGAGTATTGTGAACGCTGGTGATCTGGTGGGCTTTGGTGCAGGTGTAGTTGCAAACAAGAATTTAGAGTAGTTTGTTTTAATTTATACACTGCTTCCAAATGAAATAATAAGTTTATTCAAATAATAGTAATAAGCTTATTAACATACTTACTAACAGATAAATAATACTTCTTAAATTTTTCATTTAAAATTCCAAAAAGGAGACACTGGAAAAGATATATCAGAATACAGTAAATTATATGTTGGTGTAGCAGTGGTTCAACCTAGGACAACTTATACAACGTGTCTGTTACATACTGTTTCTAAAACATGTCCATTGTCTTTTTGTTCATGTTACAGAAATTAAGGAAAGATACAGTTAGTGTAAAATTTTAAAACAAAAGCTATTGGGAGTTTTAAACTGTTAATTGATATTGAAACGTGTGAAGAATCATAATAATTTTACTTGGTCTTTTTTTAAAATTTTGGGACAGAATCTCACTTACCTCTCTCAGTAGAGTGCTATGGTTTCATAGCTCACAGCAACCTCAAACTCCTGGGCTCAAGCAATCCTCTTGCCTCAGCCCCCCAACTAAAGGCACCCACCACAATGTCCAGCTGGACTTGAACTCTTAAGCTCAAGCTGTCGACTGCCTTGGCCTCTCCAAGTGCTGGGGTTACAGGCATGAGCCACTGCCTCTGGCCTTGCTTTGTCGTTTCTATTTGTATTGTGTTTCTTCCTTAAAAAATCATTTCAACAGCAAAGTTCTTACATTTAAATTTATTTATAGCCATTAGTTGAATGGCCAGTTAAGGCATATAATCTTTAGAGATACGAAAGTTTAATCATAGTTATCTACAGAGGGGAATAATCTGTTTATAAAAATGGTTTTTCTACATAAGCAAGTACTATTATTACATAGTAGTAAAGAAAATGTATAAGTCTAAGACTTTGAGCTTAAAATACTTGGGCGTACGTGGCTATTTAGTAGGTGATCTGCAATAAAGCCTTTATTAGTCTACTGTGTATTCCATGCTATTAAAAGAAATGTTATAATTATATATTAAGATCCTAGAAGAACACCTATTGTAGGAGAGTCCATTATAGACTATATAAGCACTTGGGTTTACAAAAGGAAAAGGTAAATTTAAAATGTTGCTGAAGATTGTATCTGAGCTGGACCTTAAATAAGACACCATGGCACTCTACCAAGGGTGACATAATGAGACACTGTCTCAAAAAAAAGAAAGGCAATACAGGTAGTAAACCAAATTCTGCTCTTAATTCAGGAACAACCAGGAAGCTATATGAGAAAAAGCTGTTGAAACTTAGGGAACAAGGAACAGAATCAAGATCTTCTACTCCTCTGCCAGCAATTTCTTCATCCGCAGAAAACACAAGGCAGAATGGAAGTAATGATTCTGACAGATACAGTGACAACGAAGAAGGTAAAATTTAAAAGGATCTTAATCAAATATATGCAGTTCTTTTCATACTCATACAGTGACCATGAAGAAGGTAACTTTTAAAATAATATTGAAAATTTAAAACAATATTGGCAAAATATATGTAATTTTTCTTCAGATTATTAGAGTAATACTTGAAGTAATTTGACTTGTTGATCATTGTAAAAGACAAGTAAAATATCCATTGTTCCATCACTTAAAATTGGCAGTTAACTATCTTTTTTGCTTCAAATCTCATTTTTCTAAGAGAATAAAGTATTGTGAGTAAAGGCAAAGTTCCCCTATTTACTCTTTGCCCATTATCCATTATCACTTCCCCAGAAGCAAACTCTATCATTAATTTAATGCTTATCTTCCCAGTTCAGTTTTTACTTTTACATATACATTGATCTAACACATGATAATTGTTTTGTGCTTTTAAAAATCTATATACATGATGTGCTAAATCTTATCACTTGCTTTTTTTAATTCTGTGTCATATTATTGAGATTTAATTTTACTGGTTTATTTTTTGTATGTTTATTTCTCATAATTGATATATAGTGGTAGCATTTGACTATGGCATGTTTTCTTCTCTATTCATAGACATTTAAATTGTTTACATTTTTGCTAGATAATCTCATTTTGAGGCAATTTTAAAGCAAATGTTTTGGCCATATTTTTAGTATTCTATACTATAAGAAAATTTGAACATGATATTTAAATATTTTTGAGAATAGTACATGAAATAAATGTTTTTTAAAAAATTACTGTAAGTACAACTTGAATATTTGTAAATAATTCATATTACTTGTTAATGTTACAATTATTTAATTTACCCACATAGCTTATAGTTCCATAAGCATTGCCTACCAGGGCATAATCTGCCAAATTGGCTGTTCACAATGTGGAATATAGAATCCTTTCCTTCAACAGCACTATTTTAGCAAAGAGGCAAAGAATAATTCTACTCAAACACAAGTAATGCTTAAACTTCCTGCCTCTTTTGCCTCTACAGGAAAGAAGAAAGAACACAAGAAAGTGAAGTCCACTAGGGATTTTGTTCCTTTTTCTGAACTTCCAACTACTCCCTCTGGTGGATTTTTTCAGGGTATCTCTTTTCCTGAAATCTCTACCTGTCCTCCTTTGGGCAGTACTGAACTACAGGCAGCTAAGAAAACACATACTTCTGAGGGAGACCCACGTAGGGGGCCCCTTACTGCCACAGACTTGCCTGGCAGGGGACAGTTGCAGAAGGTAGCCTGTGGAGGGAATTTGTTTCTTTCCTCCAAGTCTAGCCATGATAGGTGTTTAGAGAAAAGCTCTTCGTCATCTTCTCAGCATGAACTCACTGGCATGTTGGTCTCCACTGCAGCTTCTCCTTCACTGATTAAAGAAACCACCACTACTTGCTATAAAGAGATGGTAGAAAATATTTACGGTGGAGAGAAAAGTGGAATTCAACCATTATATCCTGAGAGGTCCCATATTTCATATCAGTCGATTCTCTCCAGTGAAAGGAAAGCACAGGAAGAGCCTGAGAGATCACAGCTAATTTCTCCACCACTTGCTCAGGCAATCAGAGATTATGTCAATTCTCTTTTGGTCCAGGGTGGGTTAGGTAGTTTGCCTGGGACTTCTACCTCTACACCCCCACTGGATATAGAAAACATATGCAAGAGAATTGATCAGTCTAAGTTTCAAGAAACTGAATCCCTGTCTCCTCCAAGAAAATTTCGTAGACTCAGTGAAAAATCAGAGGTAAGGGATTCAGGTTCCTTTGTGACATTCCAGAATATACCTGAATCTGAACTGATGTCTTTTGCCAAAAGTGTTGTCTCTCATTCACTCACTGCCTTAGGCATAGAAATGTCTAAGGAATCACAGCATGATAAAATAAATGCCTCAGAACCATCTTTTCCCTTACATGAATCTATTTTAAAAGTAATTGAAGAGGAGTGGCAGCAGGTTGATAGGCAGCTGCCTTCATTGGCATGCAAGTATCCGATTTCTGGAGAGGCAACACGTATATTATCAGTTCCAAAAGTAGATAATGAAATCCTAGGGTTTATTTCTGAAGCCACTCCACCAGCAAGTATTCAGGCAGCCTCCACTGAGTCTTGTGATAAACAGTTGGACTTAGCACTCTGTAGAGCATATGAAGCTGCAGCATCAGCATTGCATATTGCAACCCATACCGCCTTTGTAGCTAAGGCTATGCAGGCAGACATTAGTCAGGCTGCACAAATTCTTAGCTCAGATCCTAGTCGTATGCAACAGGCACTTGGAATTTTGAGCAAAACATATGATGCAGCCTCATATATTTGTGAAGCTGCGTTTGATGAAGTGAAGATTTCTGCCCATACTATGGGAAATTCCACTGTAGGTCGCCGACATCTTTGGCTGAAAGATTGCAAACTTAATTCAGCTTCTAAGAATAAGCTGGCCGTTACGTCCTTTAAAGGTGGAACGTTATTTGGAGGAGAAGTGTATAAAGTAATTAAAAAGCGTGGAAATAAACACCAATAAAGTTAAGAACAAAGACATCTATCTTACCTTTCATATGGGAAACTTAATTAAGAACTTTTTAGGGACTTTGCCTGAGCCCCAGCCTGAAACATAAAGCCCAGAAGCACCTAGCCTGGCTGGGTGAGTGATAAGGGAAAAAATTTTTTCTAGGAATATCAGGTACTTTTATGCAAAACTTATTTTTCTGTTAAGGTCTTTTTAGTCTCTAGATTAGACTAATTTTAAAATGTTAAGCTTCTACCCATCAAATTACTGTGTAAAAGTAATTGTTTTTTTTGTTTGTTTTTATTTTTTTAAGATTTTCACAGATAACCTGGTACAATGTAAAACTTAATACATCATCTCTAAGTACTTGGTTATTTTCTGTTATACTTGTACTGATAACTCCTCAAAACTAGGGAAATTCCAATAACTAGACTATAAGTAGAGTCTTTGTTTTTTAATAGCATGGTGTCTATTCTCCTTTATATCTAGGATAGAATTATACACGTTTTACAAATTCAGAACAATGATTTTGTTTTTTCTGATTCTTCTACCTGAGTGTCTTTTCACTTTCTAGAACTTGTCCAAATTTTGCTGTTATTTTCTTTCTTTTGTTTATTAGTTTTGCCACATCATTCATAATATTCTAGACCAATACAGTTTACAGAGCGAGTCCACAAATTGTTACCGATTCAGAGACAAGATAAGCAAACAAGAATTTCTATCTAGTGACGCTTTTTAGATCAATGATGGGATTTATTTTTAGTGAAATTTCAGTAATAGCAGTAGCAGTGTAATGTATTAGTTTATATTCTGATGCAAGTCACACATGTCTTCATGGTCTGGTATCATACAGTCATGAACCGGTACTAATCCATGAGAAATGCTATTGGAGGTATAGATATTCTGGGACAGTGCATACTCACCACGTCTCTATTTTGTCATATGAACTTGAACACTAGAAAAATGAGGCCTTTTTAAAATAATGCTTTTCTTTCAAGTTATGTTGTATTTCAATGGTGATTAGGCTTAATCTAGACTATAAAGCAAATTTAAATTATTTTTTTAAAAAACCATAAGAAATTATATCCTAGTATCTATATGTCTGTATAAAGCAGTCTAATGTTCTCTTTTCATTTCTATGTAAGATAAGAAAGCACTGTAGAGGCATTGTGGAAAATAGTAGTGTTAAATATAACAACATACAGTCCCTTGCATACTTCTCTAGCCTAATATTACCATATTCTTAGACTATAAATGTCCATCTTTGCAACTTTCTGGGAGTAATTTTGTTATTTGTCTTCTGAAATGTACATGTATTCATGTACCTACTAAGTGCTATGTGATTTTTTAAAAATGTATTACTGTAGAATGCTTCTGCAAATTCAATAAAGTTGTTAAATTTGAAGTTTTGTGTGGTCTCCAGAAACATGTTGTATGTGTGTTTTATTCTTGGAGTTGCAACAAGTTAAGTATTTGTGGTTGAACATCCCTTTTCCATTTCATCATTGAAACTCACTTGACATTTAAATGGTATAATTAAAATTAATTATTGTTATCATTTGGTTTTCCTTCTATTGGAGGACCATGTTTTTATTTGCTGTTGGAATCTCAATCTGTAAGAGGAATTAATCCATAACCTTATACCTTATCTGTCTAATCAGTTTCTGCTAAACTACTAATAGATTTTTTTACTTTGTACTTTCTAATTCTTAGGATTCTGACTTAATAGTGTAACAGTAGATTTTATATTGCTAAGGGTTGTATCAATCATAGATGTAGTGGTAGGTCCATTAATAGAAGTATTGGGAAGATAGAAGGTGGAGTAGATAGCTTAGTCCTAAGTAAAGATTAAACTGTTTGAACTAACTTGGTAAAAATCGCTGTTCTATTTTGGGAGATTTAGAAGTAGGCTCTGGACTGACTAGGATTACACTGGAAAATTAGCAAGATACATAGCTATCTTGACCACTTTTTAGCACAACTACACTGAATTAGTACAAAACTAAGCTTAGGGCGGCGCCTGTGGCTCAGTGAGTAGGGCGCCAGACCCATATTCTGAGGGTGGCAGGTTCAAACCCAGGCCTGGCCAAACTGCAACAACAACAACAAAAAAATTGGCTAGGTGTTGTTGTGGGCACCTGTGGTCCCAGCTACTGGGAGGCTGAGGCAAGAGAATCACTTAAGCCCAGGAGTTTGAGGTTGCTGTGAGCTGTGACACTATGGCACTCTACCCAGGGTGATAGCATGAGGCTCTGTCTCCCCCCCCAAAAAAAAACAAACCCTAAGCTTAGTTTAAAAATTGGCTCCATTCTTGCCTCTGTGGTAAGAAGACTTTACTAATTTTGCTACACTATGATAAATGGCCACAAAAGAAGAATTTAACTTATATATAATATATAAATATTTATATTACATTGGTGTGTATATATATATGTATATAATTGATATCAGTCTTTTTTTATTTTTTTGGAGACAAGGTCTTGCTCTGTTACTCAGGTTAGAATGCAGTTGTGCAATCCTAGCTCAAGGCAACTTTGAACTCCTGAGCTCAAGTGATCTTCCTGCTTCAGCTTTCGAAGTACTGGGACTATGGGCACATATTGCCACACTTGGCTAATTATTTTTGTAGAGACGGGATTTCACAAGGTTGCCTGGGTTGATCTCAAACTCCTGGCCTCAAGCATTCCTTCTGCCTTGGTCCCCCAATGTACTGGGATTGCAGGCATGAACCCTTACACCTGGTCTGTATCAGTCTTTTTAAAAATCTAGAGTTTCAAGTAGTGATAAAGTCAAGACGAGAAAATGGAATATTGAAGCCTGCTTAAAATAGACAGTTCAGTTAACTGTCATGATAAGTAATAAATAAGCATCGGCTTCTCTTCAAAGAAATGTTATTTTTATTATGGAGAAGGGGAAAGAAAAGTGACCTGTGATTGGTTGTATTTTTCTATGAACAAGATTCCTTACCTCAGTTGTACCCATGTTTTTCTGTAACTACATCAAAAATGGAGGGAAACTTTAATACTGTACTTATTCATGGCATTGGCATTTATTGTTATTAAAGCTTGATACCATACATTTTTTTTTTTTTCATTCTTAAAATCTTCTGTAGCTTTTTCCTTTCATGGTCCAAATTTTAATTTAATAAGCTTACCTTTGCAATAAAGTAGTAGCACACCATATGGACAGATTAATGGTAACAACTGTGTATTTAAAATGTACTTTTTCCATATCTGAATTGTTTTTTAATGAAGAGTTTCTATGGGAGTATTTTGAATTCACTTTATGTTTAAAGCTGTTAGTCCCAGAAAAAAAGAATAAAGAAGTGGTCAGGTTAAAGAATAAGGGAGAGTTTTTAAAAATGAAATAAAATGGAAAAGAAAATTAAGACAAATTGCAGTCAAAGAATTTTGTTCTATTGAAGGATTACATAGACCGACTTGTTTTACCTATTAACATGCCTAAAACCAGGGTTCCAGGATAATATTAGGATAACATAGCTTATTATGTGTTTCAGAGAGTAATGGTTTCTTCACTGTTATTTCCAGACTCTAAAATAGAGCTCAAGCTTGAGAAGAGAGAACCACTAAAGGGCAGAGCAAAGACTCCAGTAACACTCAAGCAAAGAAGAGTTGAGCACAATCAGGTATCTAGTTTTGTGATCACATGTGTACAGGGATAAATAATCTCTTTATAGCACTAATCTGTGTTTTGGCCTTTGTTTGATGGTTGACAGCCAGATTCCAGCGCACTCAATAAACTTAATTCCTTTGTGAGTTAAATGGCATTAGAAATCTGAACTGTGGATTTTGTCTATGTGTACTGCAAAAGCAAATGTTTAATGTCTCATTTGTATTTGATTTTGTGCCAAGTGTAGTTCAAAGCCACTTACACTGTTTGAGAGAAAATTTTTAAAGGGTGGAAATGCCTAACCACTTTTCATACGATTTCTTTAAAAACTACAGAAAGAGTTTATTATCTGTGTCTTTATGTCTAGATTTGTGACTTGGCTTTTATTTTTGCCTGTCTTGTCTTGGCTTTTCCATGAACTCTGTAGCTAATATGGTCCTAAGACCATACTGCTTTCTTTGCTTATTCTGTAATTGTAGAGTCATTTTCCTTTCCCTTACTCTGGCTGGCTGGAAGATTTGCCTAGTTGATTATTTATCTCTTTTATCTCCTGTTTTCATTTTAAAATCATAAATCTCCCGGGGAAGTAGTCTTGATTTCTTAAGCTATTTCCCTCTCTTCGGTTGATGTAGTTGACAACTTGAATTCAGAACTGTTAGAAGTGATCTTGGTGACTGGTGAATGTATAGAGCAT
This sequence comes from Loris lydekkerianus, assembly GCA_963574355.1. Lineage (NCBI taxonomy): Eukaryota > Metazoa > Chordata > Mammalia > Primates > Lorisidae > Loris > Loris lydekkerianus. The sequence goes on from CAUYPK010024011.1 coordinate 44,786, forward strand.
TGAATGAATGATTTTGAGAACTAAATACTGGAATAAATAATTTATTGCCATGTTATTAAGTATTGCCAAAAACAGTGCCACTGGAGTGTGCTGAAAAATAAGGAAATAACAGAGCAAGAAATATTAGGAAAGTCTGGTGAAGGACACTGAAATAGACCAGCATGGAGAATTTGGGTCCAAAGTATGAAGGCAGGATGGTGACCTGCTAGCAGGAGCATGTGACTGATCAGATAGTAGGTTAAAAGGAGGGGAGTGGGAGCGGCACCTGTGGCTCAAAGGAGTAGGGTGTCGGCCCCATATAATGGAGGTGGTGGATTCAAACTCAACCCCAGCCAAAAACTGCAAAGAAAAAAAAAAGGAAGGGAGTGGTATAAAAGAAAGTTTAAGAGGAAATCTAAACTGGGGCAGGATAAAGAACTAGAGGTTTAGGAGACGATAGGGAGGATTAGATATGGCTTCACTAGAGAAAATTTGGAAAAGTGAAGAGAGTAATGACTTCAGTCACAGATGGCTCAGTAGTTATGAATGTTTTAACAATTTAGTTTAATCTTTACCCACATACTCTTGTCCTTTAAATTGCTTTGGTTTTGCTTCTTGCCTTTTTTTTTTTTTCTCTGAGATAAAGTCTCACTCTCTTGCCTTGGTTAGAGTGCCATGGCTACCTCATGGCTACCTCAATTCCTAGGTTCAAAAACCATTCTCCTGCCTCAGCCTCTGAGTAGCTGGGACTAGAGGTGACTCCAAGTATCTGGGACTACAGTGACTGCCACAAGATCTGGCTAATTTTATTTTTAGTAGAGACGGGGGTCTCACTGTTGGTCAGGCTGGTCTTGAACCCCTGAACTCAAGTGATCTCCCACCTCCGCCTCCCAGAGTGCTAGGATTACAGGCATGAACCGCCATGTCTGGCCCAATTAATTCTTACATATGTAATTCTTATTCTGATGGTTCTAGTTTGTTTGTTTGTTTGTTTGTTTGTTTGTTTGTTTTAAACAGAATCTCACTTTGTCACCCCTGATAGATTGCCATGGCGTTGTAGCTCACAGCAACGTCAGACTTTTGGGCTCAAGAAATCCTCTTGCCTTAGCCTCCCAAGTAGCTGGAACTACAGGCCGCCATAATGCCTGGCTGGTTTTTTTTTTAGAGATGGGGTCTTACTCTAGCTCACGCTGGTTTCCAACTCATGAGCTCAAGTGATCTGCCCACCTCAGCCTCCCAGAGTGCTGGGATTACAGGCATAAACTGATTGTTCTAGTTTTAGAAATGTCTCAGTTATGATTATATCCTTCAAATCAGGATTCAAACAAGAGCCACCTATTATATTTTACTTATTTACGTATTTAATCTTTGTAGTTAATCCCACCATAACTGTTTCCCTTTCCTCCATTTACTTGGTGAAGAGAGTAGGTCATTAACATCAATTCCCACATTCTCAATTTTGCAGTTTGTTTCTTTATATCATTTACTTTGCTTAAATTTAAATTGAAATAGCCATATGTGGCTAATGGCCTATTGGACAGCACAGAATCTAGAGAGTTGGTTAGGTGTGGGTTCAGTTTCTTTGACAATACTTCATAAATTATGTAGCTTTCCTATTGCATCACTTCAGGAGGTATAGGATGTCCTTTTGGTGATGCTAAAATTAATTAGTAACAATTTGGATGCACATTGAAAGGGTGATCCATCCATTATAAAGTTCCACATCACCCCTTCATTTAATAGCTCTGATAGTCATGACTATTGAGATTCATTTTGAGTGTATAAAATAGTTATATTTCTCATTCTTTCATTCAATTTACATCTATAACTGAAATTCCTTTGCAAAGAACTTTCCCTCAGGAATTTCATAGTGACCTTAAAATAAATTTATATAAGAAATCCAAGAGAAATTATATTCATGGTTTTTATGCATTTAATTTATGAACACTTGCATTCTTCACGTTCACATTGTGCCATCTTTAGCTAGTGGGAATTACTAAATTGGTTCTTATGTTTTTTTATTGCTTTCCGCCTCCCCCCCATTTGTCTTTAATAGTTTTCTGATGTGCAAGATAGTCCAGGCTCATGTAAACTTTCTGCTTCATATCTGGAATCAGCCATTTTTCCAAGGAACCCTGATCCTTTTAATAGAAAGTATTGTTTGGAAGCCATAATTTGGATGCTAGAGTGTTCATTTCAACTGAGTTGTCATGGCTTCTAGGTCTTCTCAGTAGATAAGTTCATGGTGACATTTCAGATTTATGAATACAGTCTGTCTAATTATGAATACGGTTTTAGGTGTTGTATCTTTTTTGTCTTATGTTGAATATCTTGGTTCTTCAAATGATAATTCTTAAAGTTTCACAAAATACATGTTTCAAAATAACACAATAGTACTGCTAAATAAGGTAAGACTACTAAGGGCAATTTTTCCTTGCCTTTTAGGCTATATTGCATCAGGATATAAATTCAAAAATCAGAAGGCCCCCAATTTAATGTACAGCTAGGGTTTTTTTTCCAACACTGGAGTTGCTTTTTCTTTTTTTTAATTGTTGAGAATGTAGATATGTAGTTCTATAAGGCAAAATAGAGTCACAACTCTCATTTCTATCCTTGTTCCTACCATCTATAGATAAGCATTTTTGTTAGGTTTTGGTTTATATTTTGTTTCTTTTTGAAAATACAAGTAAAAACAAATTTTTTTTTTTTTTTTTTTTTGTAGAGACAAAGTCTCATTTTATGACCCTTGGTAGAGTGCTGTGCCATCACAGCTCACAGCAACCTCCAGCTCCTGGGCTTAAGTGATTCTCTTGCCTCAGCCTCCCGAGTAGCTGGGACTACAGGTGCCCGCCACAATGCCCGGCTATGTTTTTGTTGCAGTTTGGCCTGGGCTGGGTTTGAACCCGCCACCCTTGGCATATGGAACCCGTGCCCTACTCACTGAGCCACAGGCACCACCCAGTAAAAACAAATTTTATACATGCTGCCCTTTGCATAAAAGGCAGCCTACTTTGCACATTCCTTAATGCATTCAACCGACTTATCCTAAAAGTCACTCCATATTAGAATATATCCCTCTTCCTCGTTGCAGTATGTTTTATGTGTTGCCTTTAGGGATGTACTATAATTTATTCAACCACTTTCCTTTTGATGGATATCTCTGTAGTTTTCAGGTGCATGCTATTATGAATAGTGCCGGGATGAACCAAAGAGTTTTGCAAATATCATTTCATATTTTTGCCAGTTTATCTTGGGGAAGTCTACAAGTGAAAATGCTAGATAATTTCACTAGGTGTACTACCAAACTCCTCTCCGTTTTAGCTGAAGCATTTTTCTTTCCCATCAGCAATGTGTGAAAGTGCCATGGGGGAGTATGATGCTGTTTTGTTTTGTTTTTTTTAAGTTAGTATGAGTAATCATATTAGTCATGTTTTACCTAAAATTTGTAGGGTAAGATAGCTCTTAAATATCTCAGGAGCTTTAAGAATTAAATATCTCAGGTGCTCATACACCAAGGGTGGTGGGTTCGAACCTGACCCTGGCCAAAACTGCAACAACAACAAAAATTAATTAATTAAAAAAAAATAAATAAAGTGTGTTTAAAAAAAATAACTGTGCTCAGGCCCTTCTAGAAGAGATTCTGATTTAATTGGTCTGAGTTGGGGGCATTTGATATTTTTTAAGTGTGATACAGTGCCAGCAAAATTAACTTTAGATTATGAAAATATTTCTTCAAATAGGGATATGACTGTTAACATGCATTTATTATTTTCTCTTTTCTTTTTTTTTTTTTTTTTTTAAGAGACAGAGTCTTACCCTGCCGCCCTTGGTAGAGTGCTGTGGTGTCACAGCTCACAGCAACCTCCAGCTCTTGGGCTTAGCCTCCCGAGTGGCTGGGACTAAAAGTGCCCGGCTATTTTTTTGTTCCAGTTTGGCTGGAGCCAGGTTTGAACCTGCCAGCCTTGGTATATGGGGCCGGCACCCTACTCACTGAGCCACAGGCATCACCCAATATTTGTGTATGTGATTTGTTTTTAATTTGTTTTTTGACTAACATTAATTCTGCATTTAGCAAATATTGATATCAAGATAAGGAACCCAGGTATTTAAATTGTGAGTCCAAAGTAAAGCTCTTATAATGTCAGTTCTAGACATGGATAAGTATGAAATCAGATAACTTGAGACTGTGCCTGGCCCGGGCCTGCCAAACGACAATGACAACTGCAACAAAAAATAGCCAGGCTGCCTGTAGTCCTAGCTACATGGAAGGCTGAGGCAAGAGAATCGCTTAAGCCCAAGAGGCTGAGATCGCTGTGAGTTGGGATGCCATGGCACTCTACTGAGGGTAACAGCTTGAAACTGTCTTAAAAAAAAAAAAAGAGAGAGACTACCTGTACCTTGTGGGGCTTTAGTAGTCATAGTTCCAGCCAAATAAGTATATTTATTGGATGACCATTCTTGTCACAGGATACATGTAAGAGTAAAAAATAACTTTAGTAGACACTGATTTGTATATAAAACTATTATATATGTATAATATCACCTTCCCTCTGTCTATAGTGAGTCTTGGGTAGTATTGTGACTTGACAGTGACACTGGGCTTGCATATTCACCAAAGGGTTTGTATTGCTGCCTGATTGTGATTCTGTTTTCAAGAAGAGTGTTAACACCTGGGAATTTTTCGATTCAGATAGCTATGTGTAGATTGTAATTTCAACTAATTCTACTAAAATAATTCTAACCACATGAAAGAATAATGTTAATCTGTGCTAATAATTTAAATTTTATATTTTTGTTTTACAAGGAAATTGACTTATTGTAACAAATGATTTTCTGTTAAGTCATAATTAGTCTGCTTTCTTTTTAGAGAAAGACATGCAGCTCCAATACTAGAGTCAAATACCAGGTCAAAAAAGGAGCCAGTGGTAATTGTTCCCTCCTGACTTCTTCGCCCTGGGGTAGAGTGCTATAGTGTCATAGTTCAAGCAAACTCAAACTCTTAGGCTCAAGTGATCTTTTTGCCTCAGCCTTCCGAGTAGCTGGGACTACAGGTGCCTGCCACAACACCCGGGGTTTTTATTTACTTATTTATTTTATTTTATTTTAGAGATGGGGTCTTGCCCTTGCCTTGTCCTTGCTCAGGCGGGTCTTGAACTCCTGAGGTCAGGCAATCCACCTGCCTCAGTCTCTCCCCCGCCTCTGACTTTTATTGTAATTTGTGACCTATGGAGTCTTCAGTATATTTTACTATCCTTTAAGTGTTTTCTGATGTCTGCACCTCTATTTAATCAGTACATTAGGAATATTTTGAAGGCATAGCATTGTTTGTCTGAGCATTCTTTTTAAATGTTGGCATTTGGAGGCTTTTCATGGCTTCTCGGTGTGCTAATATGGCTATTGCAAGGTGTTTAATGTTAGAATATGACTTTTTAATGTGTTGATGCTTGAATAGAGCTATTCTCAAGTTGGAATAACTGAGACTGAATGGACAAGTGGATCTTCAAAAGGCGGACCTCTGCAGGCATTAACTAGGGAATCTACGAGAGGGTCGAGAAGAACTCCAAGGAAAAGGGTGATGCAAGGCTTATTGCTTAGAATTGGGTTTTCAGATTGGTAGGGTTTTAGTGATTATTTTATATTTATTGTTTTTGTTTTGTTTTCAACCTAACAGGTGGAAACTTCAGAACATTTTCGTATAGATGGTGCAGTAATTTCAGAGAGTACTCCCATAGCTGAAACTATAATGGCTTCAAGCAACGAAACTTTAGTAAATATATTTCATAAACTATACAAGTGCTATTCTTTGTAAATTACCCTTTAATTGGAAATGGGGAGGTGGTGTATTTTGGCAAATCTCAAATTTACATTTTTTTTTTAACATTTTAAATTTATTTTTCCCATTTGGTTCTGAATTTTAGAATTTTTCTACATAGCAAATTTAACATACGTATAAATAAATTTGATTCATTGTACAGGAATCCTAAGTATTGTAAGGATACTTTTTGGTAAAATATTTGAAGAATGATAAGGCTTCACATAGAAGCATTGAGTTATATTCATTTCTAGGCTCTGTTGCCTAAATTTTCATTAAGGAAAATTTTCAAATATTATAGAAAGAATATCTTTCTTTTTAAGTGTCTTTGTTATGTTTGGATAATTCTGAGTCTGAATAATTTGAATCTTGGCAGGTTGTCAATAGGGTGACTGGACATTTCAAGCATGCAGCTCCTATTCTGCCATTCACTGAATTCTCAGACATATCCAGAAGAACACCAAAGAAACCATTGACAAGAGCTGAAGTAAATGAATAAAATTTAGATCGATGCTATCATTGATCTTTCAAAGAGGAAATGGAGTGGGAGGGAGCAGAGCTTTCTTTATTGGGTGGTGTGTGTATATATGCATATATTTTAAAGACACACTTTTAATAGTGAAAATGGAAATTAATACAGTATGACATGCTAATACTATCCTCTTGCTACTGTGTGCCTCTTAACTTTCAGTTTTCAAGGGAGTGGTCATTTGTGTGCTGCTTGTAATCTGTCACGGATGCAAGTTTGAAAGTGCTACTGTGCTGTGAGGGAGACTACACTTTTATTTGTTGAAAGGGACTTTAAAGAGACTTTGTATAGTGCTTGAATTGGTTAACTCCTGTATAATTAAGCTTTTAAGTACTAACTGCATGGTGTATTATAATTTTAATGAATCTTTGTCAGAGGAGGTGAAATGCTTATTTTAATCTGGGCATAAAGGTCAATACAGCTAACAATCAAGCTAAAAAATTATTTTATGCTTTTTAAGTTGGGAACATTGCATTGACTTGTTTTGAAACATACAAAATTTTGTTAAAGATCCATATTAATTGGCTATCTTCTATATTTGGTCATTTTATTACCGAATTCTTAACATTTAACAAAACAATATAGTCTTAATGTCTTTTTCTTTTTTAGTTTTAATATCTTACTAGAGAAAAATGTAGAAGATTAATGAGGGAATTTACACTGCCTATTACACTGCCTTACTTGAATGTGTGGCAATTCTTTCCCCTAATAACCACATTAAGATATCTTCATGTGGAAGAAATTTGAAGAGAGCCTTGGAAACATGTGGACACCTAGATGATAAAGAATTTAGAGCTGTCTGTTCTAAAAGCTAGGCTAGATTTAAAGGCATTTTGTTCTCTAAAGCTTCTATTTAAAATTATGTTTTAATTATTTCATATTTACTCTAAATTTTAACTTATGGTTATTTGTTTGTTTCTTATTAGGTGGGAGAAAAAACAGAGGAAAGAAGAGTAGAAAGGGATATTCTTAAGGAAATGTTTCCCTATGAAGCATCTACACCAACAGGAATTAGGTACTCAGATATGTTGCAACAAATTATTAGTGTATTCTGCTAGGGAATTTTTAAAACTCATCATAAAGTTATTGTACCTTCTCAAAATTAAATTGTTCTTTTGGGAGCAGTTTAATTCCCTGAAGGTGCCAATTTATTTCCTTAAAAGTGGAATCAGTTTCAAAATCAACTTTGTTAAGGTAAAGGATTGTAAGTCATTTTATCCTTTATGTATTTTTTTAAAAATAATTAATTAATTTTTTTTTTTTTTTTTTTTTTTTTTTTTTTTTGAGACAGAATCTCAAGCTTTCCCCCTGGGTAGAGTACTGACAGGAACCTTCAACTCAGGCTCAAACAATTCTCTTGCCTCAGTTTTTTCTATTTTTAGTAGAGATGGTGTCTCGCTTTTGCTCAGGCTGGTCTCAAACTGGTGAGCTCAAGCATTCCACCCACCTTGGCCTCTCAGAATGCATTTATCTATTATTTAATTTATAATTTAAGATCTAAATGAAAACCTTTAGTAAGAAAGAAATAATTTTTTCCCCTGTTTTTCTTTTCTGATTGAAAAGGCTATATTAAATTTTGTTTACAAAATTTTGTAGTTAATTATTTCTTAACTGAAGGAATCACAACCAAAACTCTTATGTTTTTTCTCTTTCCTCCTAAATATAGTAGCTTTGAAAAGCCTTTTAAAAGGCAGGCTTAGTGACTATCAGTATTCCGAATATTATTTTCTAACAAAAGATGTATCTACTTTTAAAATGTATAGGATTTTTAAGTAAGTTGACTGACCTCAGTGCTTTAATTATATCAATTTTCTATTGCTAACCTCACAGAATGTGCTTGGACTTAGCAGTGGCAATGACATTTTATTATTTATCTAAATCGTGACTTTATCTAAAATTATTTTCTCCCTTCTTTACTTCCAACAGTGCTAGTTGCCGCAGACCAATCAAAGGGGCTGCAGGCCGGCCATTAGAACTCAGTGATTTCAGGATGGAAGAATCTTATTCATCTAAATATGTTCCTAAGTATGTTCCCTTGGCAGATGTCAAAACGGAAAAGACAAAAAAGGGACGCTCCATTCCCATGTGGATAAAAATTTTGCTGTTTGTTGTTGTGGCAGTTTTTTTGTTTTTGGTCTATCAAGCTATGGAAACCAATCAAGGAAATCCCTTCTTTAAGTTTCTTCCTAATAACTCTATTTCCAACTGAATGATATCTCTTTGGCACATTCAACTTGGTCTCCTATTTTTAATAACTATTGAAAAACATTTGTGTGCATTTGTTTACTTCAAGAACTAAAAATAATGTGATTTCACTTCAATAAATGTATTATTCCATTGAAAAACAAAATATATAAATGGACTTTATTGAAATGTTTTTGGACATTGGACTAGTAGGGGATCGCCTTGTGCCATATGAATCTTTTTTAGCTCTGGAACATTTTTGTAGGCTTTATTTTTTTAATGTGGACATCTTATTTCATTTTTGAAAAAAATGTATATTGATTTTGTGTATTTGAGAAACAAGGGCAAAACGTGGTAGTATAATGTGAAGCTACACATTTAAATACTTCGAATTCTTACAAAATAGATTTTAGGAATTCTCTGCTGAATAAAAACTTTAGAAATGTGAAATAATGAAATTTGATAAGAGAAAAAGTAATTTGGTTGTCCTTTTTGTAACTACAACAAAATTTAATGGTGTTTATGAGGAAAAGTATGGCAATAATCTCTTCTGTATCTTTTGTTAATAGTAATGTCATTGTTTTAGCCCTTTCTTTTAGCCTTTTTAGCCCTTTCTTTTAAAAAGAAATCTTTTTAAAAGATTTCTAGTATCATGAAAGTCCTACTTCAGTAAGACCCATTGAAATTGTTGATTTTTAGCAGAGTTCTTTTAGTATAACATCTACAGGTTTTAGAGTACTGTTAGCTGGCTGAATGTGTCTTAAGCTATTAGCTAGCTATGAGGATATAATTGGAAATTTATACTTTTTATTTACAGCAAAACATTGGTTCTCTCAACCCAGTTTGCTACCAAAATATTTCTTTAGATAAAGTACATGTGTGTTTGTTTAGAAGTTAGACATTTTAAACACTGGTCTTATGTTCCATTTGCATTGTCTTCTGTTACCAAGAACAAATTTTGCCAAGTTCATTTGCCCTGTATTTCCCAGAGTAATTTGATTAAATGTGCAAAATTCATTTGCTTTTAAATTACATAATAAGTAGTAGTTAATACTTAAAGTTGTAAACTCTGAATATGAGGTGGGCATTATGATTTTGTTACTGTTGAAATGGTTAACTTTATCTTTGTGATTGATTTTTTTGTTTTTTAGCTGAAACTTACCTCATGTATAACTTGGTTGAGTGAAGTAGTAGAAGATTGGAATTTTAGGAGAATCAAGTAAAACATAAAAATGTTAAACTTACTCATTTGAGTTTCAACTTTACAGTGATTGAGTATAAAGCACACTAAAAGTGTTGATTATTTTTAAATGTCATCTGAAATAAAAAGATACTTTTTTAAAAGGGAGAAGCTGAAGATGTATGTTTAGACCAGCACAAAATTTTAATTTGGATTACTCCTTTTCTGGTATTTAGCTCTTAGTTATTTTATAGACATTTTCACTTACTTTGCCGTTGAGACCAGAAACAATTGTAGATCTGGGCATGCAGTGTGAGTGGGAAACTTACTTCTAGATGAGAAATGTTTGCCTCTCTGAGTAAAAGTGTTTCTTTCAGATGAGCCATAGAAGGGGCATGTTTTACTCAACTTTTCCACTATGAGGTAGTAGCAATTTTTGCTTTTTTTGTTTTTAAACACTGTTTCCCGTAGTGTTTTCAGTCTTTTGTTTATAATTTGAAATTGTGAGAAGCTCCATTTTAATGTTTAAAAATGTGGGGAGATAAATCAGACTTAATATGTATGTAAAATTAATTCTCTAAGAGTATGGTCCAAAATAGCAAAACTAGTAACAGGTAAAACATGTAGCCATTTTTTTAAAAACATGTATTTGGTCTTTTGTCTGTGTCTGTTTTATTCCACTAGAGTAAATGTGTCCTTGATGTTAAGTGCAAAGCATTTCTTCCTGATTAAATTGTAGATGTAGACTTTACGATATAATTCAGTAATAAAGTAATTAACCTCTAGTTTTGTCGTTGTTATAAATGCTTTTCGAGTAACAAACTATAAGATGTCTATATAACATTCTTAAGTGGTATTTATGGATTATTGCATTTTAGTTCTCATTTCAGTCTGTTTGTATGTTTTACTTCTAATCATTGTAATTAGGTCCTCGTTTGTTCACAGGTAAGCAATGTGTAGCCATTATACTCACAGAATGGCATAGGAAGCTCTCAGAGGCCTCTCACTAGACAGTGCAGTGACTACTGTACTCTCTCACTCTACAGTGTAGTGATTACTGCCTGCCGGTCTCTATGTCCTACCCTTCAGCCCCACCCTAGTTTTACTGTCTTGTGACCCTCATGATCATTAGTCTTGCTTTTCTACTAAGCCAGAGTGTTACTATGATACATTCATCATGGAGCTATGCTCGCGAGATGAAAGTGCTGTTATGTTTCTGTCATTCATGTCCCTGACCCCATCAAAGGTGAATTCATTCAAATTAGTGGTTCTCAGAGTACTGTCTATACCATAATTAATTAGAAAGCAAACAGTTTATTGTCTGCTTACTGTGTGCTCAGTGCTGCCCAATGCACTTGATATGTATTGACTCACTTAAGCCTCATGGTAATCCCATGAAGTAGGCATTTTCTTATTCTCTAATTACAAATGAGAAAATTGATGCTCAGAGAAGTTAAAAAACTTGGCCAAGCTAGAAGGTTGGGTCTGATTGTATCTCATGGCAGAAGGGACCTACAAGACCAGTTCTCTAGAAACAGACTTTAGACTACTTCTGTGCTCAGCTTTGCTCCTTCCATGACTCTGGTGGTGCTGTTTGGGATTCTTTAAAGTAGCTCACTCCTAGACATTTAGGTTTAAGCTTTGTTTAGTTTTGCTAATTCATTTCTACTTCTTTTTTTTTTTTTTTTTTTTTTGTTTGAGACAGTCTCTCACTATGTCGCCTGGGGTAGAGTGCCCTGGGGGTAGAGTGCCCTGTTGTCAGAGCTCACAGCAACCTCAAACTCATAGGCTTAAGCAATTCTCTTGCCTCAGCCTCCCAAACAGCTGGGACCACAGGTGCTGCCGCAACGCCTGGCTTTTTTTTTTCTTGCGTTTTTTTGTTATTGCTGTTTTTAGCTGGTCTGGCCCAGCTTGATCCACCAGCCTCTGTGCATGTGGCTGGCACCCTAGCCCCTGAGCCACAGGTGCTGCCCCCACTCCTCTTTTGTCATTTCATTAAATACTTTTTAAATTGTTTAGCAGTGACATAGTGTCAGTAGAAAGAGGCTATAAAACAAACATGTCTAATCTGTTTCCTTGAATTGGCAGTCACTGAGAGCTTTTTGGAGTTCATACACCACCCTTTACACCGAAGATGTGAAAAGGAAGTAGAGGAGCAGACATAGGAGTTTTAGTTGCAAGAAGACTCCATGTGATTCTCTTAAGTTCTCCTGGTACGGAATCATTGCTTGAAGTAACAGTGACACTTATGCTGTATTTACAGTGCTTTTAAATTGAATTGAAATCAATTACTTACAGATTTGCTACCTTCTCCAGCAGATACTTGATGGTGCTTTTGTACCAAATATTAATGTTTGGTGTTGCATGGGTGCAATTGTAGAAATTTCTTTTATCTTGTATTGAGGTCATCTTGGAGGTAGTAGTTTTTTAATAAAAGCATTTGACTATTTCATTAACAGCCATATTGATTTATTGGCAGTTTAAATATTCCTATTAATCTTTATCATATTGTGAGAAATTGGTAATGACTTTGTAGTTAAAGATCCAAATATTTTCAGTTTATTTGTAATAAATCAAAGCTAAATTTGAAACTTCAGTCCTGACCAAATTCTTTTGTAATAGACCACTATCAATTTTATTTTCCAGAGAGAAATAAGTTACCTGTTACTATGTAGTAAATTACCTCAAAGCTCAGCAGTTTCTGTGGATCATAAATCAGGACGTAGATTAGCTGGGTGAGTCTGGCTCACGATCTCATGACATTGCAGTTGAATTGTCAGCCAAGCTGTAATATAATTTGAAGGCTCAGCTGGAGTAGAAGGAATCTGCTTCTAAGCTGACAGAGTAGTTGGTGAGCCCTAGATCTATACTGGCTATTGGCTGGAGACATCACAGTTGCCTGAGTGCCCTCATGGTGTAGCAGTTGGCTTCTTACAGAGTAGTACAAGGGAGAGCAAGTACAGAATGAAATGCAGCTTTTATATAACCTAACCTTGGAAATGAAGACATGATTTTAACCATATTCTGTGGGTCACACAGATCAATGCCGTTCAAGTGGAGAAGGAACTACACAAGGGTGTGAATACCAGGAGGCAGGGATCATTGGGGCTCATTTTGTACCTTGGCTACCGCAACTGTTCTCTTAATCTGAGGAAGTGAATAGCATTTGGGAGCTAGTAGGTATTACCTTCACATTCAAATGGGACAGGTCTTTGGAATGTTCAATTTAATCTGTTCATTCAAAAGAATTGATTATATACAAAGTTAAGTATGAATGAGTAGCAGTGAGACTGGAGAGAAAGTTTTGCATTATCTTTCAAAAGTAATATCAGTAGACTTGATAAATTAGATATGAACAGAGGGATAAGTAAAAAACAATGTAGAGGGTTTATTTGTCCTGATGGAAGGTGGTGCCAGTGACTGAAAGAATTCTAGAAGATCTAACAATAAGAAAATGCCAGGAAGGCTATGTTAACCAGTGTGATGAAAATGTGTCATACAGTCTATAAAACCAGTGTATGGTGCCCCATGATCGCATTAATGTACACAGCTATGATTTAATAATAAAAAAAAATTAATTCTAAAAGATCAAATTAGGAGGAAAGATAAGACTTTGGATTTGAATACAGTGAATGTGATAATCCCTGTGAGAAATTCTTCTGGCCTAATACAATGTGGGAATATATAAGATTGCCTATAGAGATCTGGAGGGGTGAGAGGGACTTAGGGATGAAAATCAGTATTTACGTTGTATGGGTAATGGAAGAAGACCAGGAGAGTGCAGTATGATTGAAGAATTTTAAGATGGTCAACAACAGCTTTATGCTGCTTAGTAAAATGTGGACAGAGAAACAGTGGTCTACATTTGCAATGAGGTGACCTTGGTGAGAATAATTTGTGTTGGGCACAAGAGGCAGAAATGAGAGTAGGTAATATTCTAAGTAAAGGGTTTTTGTTTTTAAAATGAGAGACCAGATGGTCAGCATGCATATCAAACATTACCCATCCCCCAAAGACTCTCCTCTCCCATCTCTTACTCCTGTTTCACATAACAGTGATTGTCTTTTTTTTTTTTTTTTTTTTTTTTAATTCTTAAAATGTGTACATCAAAATTGTCCTGTTTATGTTGATTGATTGATTGACCACTGTCACCCAGGCTGGAGTATAATGACACGGTGATAGCTCACTACAGCCTCACATCCTGAGTTCTTGTTTTTGTAGCTTTATAAGTAAAATCATACATTGTATTCATAGAACCTATTTTTTGTCAGTAGTCAGTAAATTATATAAGTCCCTATATTATATAAGTCCCTACTATAAAATAGGCTTTGCACTAGATGATTTTGCCAATTTTAGGTTAATGTAAATGTTCTGAGACTGTTCAAGGTAGGCTAGGTGTATTAAATACATTTTAACTTACAGTGAGTATATTAGGACATAGATGTCATCGTAAGTTAAGAGAGCATCTGTACATGGAGTAATATGGGTGGATCCAACAGACATAACATTGAGTGAAATAAGCCTGAGACAAAGTAATGTATGGTTCAAATCGAAATTCTAAAGTGAAAAATAGGCAAAAAATATTCTATGGTGATAGGAGTCAAATAGTACCTAAATTTGGGAAGAGGTGGATAAGAGTATGAGATTCTTATAAGGCAATAGAAATGTTTAAATTCTTAACCTAGGTTGTAGTTAATGTGTTCATTTATACATAAAAATTAATCAATATACTTTTTGTGCACTTTCCTTTTAAGACATAATAAATAAAAGTAACTTTTTTTTTTTTTCCAGTTTTTGGCCAGGGCTGGGTTTGAGCCCGCCACCTCCGGCATATGGGGCCAGAGCCCTACTCCTTTGAGCCTCAGGCACCACCCAAAAGTAACATTTCTTAAAGAGTTTGAGAAAACAGATAAAAGTTTGATGAGTCTGGGATAGGTAGGATTTGTGAGACAAAGTAACAGAAGTGCCTATGCAGGAAAAACTCCAGATACCTGCATAGAAATCCCGTAGATAGTTGACTGACTACCAAAACTGTATGCGTAGGGTGAAGACTACATGAAAAACACCTACCCAGGGACTGTGTGCAAAACAGTTCTTAAAACACAAGGCTGGGAGATACTGAAGTTCCAAACAAGGCCGGGTGAGATGGCTCAATGCCTGTAATCCAACACTTGGGAGACCGAGGCAGTGGATTGTCTGAGCTCAGGAGTTTGAGACCAGCCTAAGCAAAAGTGAGACCCGGTCTCTAAAAAATAGCGGGCATTGTGGCCGGAGCCTGTAGGCCCAGCTACTTGGAAGGCTGAGGCAAGAGGATCGCTTGAACCCAAGAGTTTAAAGTTACTGTGAGCTAAGATGCCAAAGCACTCTACTTGAGGGTGAGCAGTTGAGAGACTGTCTCAAACTAAGTAACTATGAAGTTCCAAACAGCCAGAGTGGAGAGACCTTGTAAAAATACTCAGGGTATTTTACGCCAAATGTCACTCATAAGTAGAAATAAATAGAACTCTAGATTAAAAACTGCTCTGGGTACATCCTAACAGAACTTAAAAACAAGCTTTGAAAGGATCAAGGTGATCTAGTAAATTGTCTTCCAGAACAAAGATGAACACAATAAAAGAAGATAACAAAACGCCGCCCCTCCATAATGTAACACTCACAATGTCCAGATCCAGAAAATGGAATCCACAATAGAAGAAAAAAAAGCAAAATGCGTCATTAATATATATGCTCAAGGCTTGGCGCCTGTGGCTCAAGCGGCTAAGGCGCCAGCCACATACACCTGAGCTGGCAGGTTCAAATTCAGGCCTGGCCCGCCAAAAACGACGACAGCTGCAACCAAAAAAATTGCCGGGCGTTGCCTGTCGTCCCCAGCTATTTGAGAGGCGGAGGCAGGAGAATCGCTTGAGCCCAGGAGTTGGAGGTTGCTGTGAACTGTGATGTCACG
The DNA here is from genome assembly GCA_963574355.1 of Loris lydekkerianus. NCBI lineage: Eukaryota > Metazoa > Chordata > Mammalia > Primates > Lorisidae > Loris > Loris lydekkerianus. The sequence continues at coordinate 60,414 of CAUYPK010024011.1, forward strand.
GCGCTTTATCCAGGGCAACAGCTTGAGGCTGTGTCTCAAAATATATATATGTATATATTTAATATATATATATTGTGTGTATATATATATATATGTGTGTGTGTGTGTGTGTGTGTGTGTGTAAATGCTCGAAAATTTAAAACAAACTAAATGAGCCTGGGGTGCAATGCCTGTAATCCTAGCTTTCTGGGAGGTGAGGTGGGGAGTTGTGAATTGCTTGAGCTCAGGAGTTGGAGACCAGCCTGAGCAAGAGTTGAGACCCCGTCTCTACTAAAAATAGAAGAACTAGTCAGGCATTGTGGTGGGCACCTGTAGTCCCAGCTACATGGGAGGCTGAGGCAAGAGGATTGCTCAAGCCTAGGAGTTTCAGGATGCTTAGTCTGAAAAAAAAAAAATGAAATTTCTAGAGATGAAAAATAGAGCTATCAAAATTTTATTGAATGAACTTAACAGATTCAACAGTACAAAAAAAGATGAATGAACCTGAAGACAGTGATAAATTGAAGCACAAAGAGGAAAGGGCTGAAAAAACTGAGCAAAGTCTCGGTAACATGTGAGACAGTATCAAGCATCTTTCATAAATGGTTATGAAGAACAGCTAGAAACTATATTTTACAAAACTGTAAACCCAGGTATGTAAAGTTCAAACAACTCCAAAACAAACCAAAACCAAGGCACATGTAATCAGCTATTAAATACCAGTGATAAAAACAGTGAAAGACCACAACTTAGCAGCTGGAGAAAAACTACACATGACACTTGGGAAAACGGCTATTAGAATTAGTACTACTAGGCAGTGCCTGTGGCTCAAAGGAATAGGGCTCCCAGCCCATATGCCAGAGGTGGTGGGTTCAAACCCAGCCCTGGGCAGAAACTGCAAATGAATAAAATAATAAATAAAAAATAAAAACCAAAAAAAAAAAAAAAAAAAAAAGAATTATTAAAAATCATTTAATTGATGAGATAGGGGGTGGCACCTGTGGCTCAAAGGAATAGGGCACCAGCCCCATATGCCAGAGGTGGCAGGTTCAAACCCAGCCCCAGCCAAAAAATTGCAAAAAAAAAAAAAAAAAAGTGATGAGATAGGGACCCGTCTGTTGCTAACAGCACTCTGGTATGCCCAGTTGGGTGAATTGCTTGAGCTCAGTTCAGACTAGCCTGAGCAAAAGCAAGATGGCGCGTCTACAGCATTGTGGCGGGCACCTGTGGGTGGTCCCAGCTACTCAGGAGGCTGAGGCAAGAGGATTGCTCAAGCCCAAGAGTTTGAGGTTGCTGTGAGCCAGTACTCCATAGAACTCTACCCGGGGCGACAGAGTGGGACTCTGAGTGAGACCACTCACCAAAAAAGAAAAAACTGAGAAGGGACTGGGAAAATAGTAAATAAATAGTAAGGAGGTAGTCTTAAATCCAACTACAGATGTATGATGGTTTTATTCAGATGCCCCATCATAATTTGAACATACCTAACAGTGTCATTTTAGCAACATGGCAAAGTTGGAAAATATTAAGCCTTTTTTTTTTTTTTTTCCAGTTTTGGCCAAGGCTGGTTTTGAACCCGCCACCTCTGGCATATGGGGCCAGTGCCCTACTCCTTTGAGCCACAGGCACTGCCCCAAGTCAAGCCATCTTAAAGGTGGGAGGATGGGAGGACTACCTGTATATGATTATATTAAAAGTATTAATAAAAGGCTTGGTGCCCGTAGCTCAGTGGTTAGGATGCCAGGCACATGCACCAGGGCTGGCGAGTTCGAACCCAGCCCAGGCCTGCTAAACAAAAAATAGCTGGGCGTTGTGGTGGGCACCTGTAGTCTCATGTACTTTGGAGGCTGAGGCAAGAGAATCACTTAAGCCCAAAAGTTTGAGGTTGCTGTGAGCTGTGATGCCATGGCACTCTACCTGGGGCGACATAGAGTATCTAAAAAAAAAAAAAAGTTATTAATAAATGGCCTAAAAATAACAACTAAAAGGCAGAGATTGATTGGATTTTTTAAATTTAAGATCCAAGTTGGGCGTAGTGGCTCAGGCCTATAGTCCTAGCACTCTCGGAGGTGGTGTGGAGGCCAGGGGATCCCTGGAGCATAGGAGTTGAAGACCACCCTGAGCAAGAGCAAGACCCAGTCTCTACTAAAAACAGAAACATTAGCCAGGCTTTGTGGTCTCTGGTTTATTGCCTGATGTTTATTTACAGTGCAGCACCTGACTTTCCTCTGATTTTATCCTTATTGACTAGGGAGAAAGCATGAGCTGCTCAAAAATAATGCCTTCATCAGGACCCCTGTATGGATATTAGAAATCATTAATCTCAAGAGTGTACCTTTCCATCTAATTCCCCTGTGCTGTTAGGTCTTAAGAAAGGATGTGGAGCAGGGATGCAAAAGCGGCTGGCAGCCCAGGAAAGAGGTTTAAAGGAGAAAGACCATACTACTAATGGGTGGAGATGGAGACTCAGAGCTGGCCAACCAGGTTTGTCTAAGCAATTTGGTGATGCTGGTGTAAGGAAAAGGCAATTACCCAGTGTCCCAGCCATTCCACCTTTAATGTCTACTCCAGAAAACATAGCTGGCTGTGCGCTAAAAAGGGTACAAGGATGCTCCTAGTAGCACTGTCAATAATGGAGAAAGGAAATGATCTAATTGAACCTAATACACTATCTTTCATCTTTTAACGGAACATTTTTAAATAATTAAAAGGATTATATTCACATATAGCGTGAATGCCTCAATATAATGTTGACTGTAAAAGCAAATATTAATAGCAAAAAAAGATAATTACTGAATGAAACCATCATAAAATTATAAAAACTCCCAAACATTACTATATATTTTTCTATGGAGAGAGATGCACGAGGAATGAAACCATAAAAACATTGACAAAAAGCACTTTCAGGGTACGGTTCTCTGAGGGATGGGTAAGAGGGAGCAGGCATAGAGAGAAAACCATAAAATACCTGTGTATCATTTTATATTTTTAGGGAAAAATTAGAGGGAAAGAGAGAGCTCAAGCAAATATGGCAACAAATTAATATGTGTTAAGTCTTGCTGGATCATAAGTAAGGGCCATACATGTTTAGTTTGGAAGAAAGTGCTAAATTATTCCACAGTAGCTGTATCCTTTCATTTCCACCAACAGAGTATGGGAGAAAACTATTTGTTCCTCATCCTCGAAAACATTTGATATTGTTAATAACCTACTTTTAAAAATGGACTATAGGCCAGGCCCAGTGGCTCACACCTGTCATCCTAGCACTCTGGGAGGCTGAGGAGGGTAGAATGCTTGAGCTCAGAAGTTGGAGACCAGCCTGAGGAAAAGCAAGACCCCATTTCTACTAAAAATAGAAAAACTAGCCAGGCATGATGGCAGGTGCCCAGTACTATACTTGGGAGGCTGAGGCAAGAGGATCACTTGAACCCAATGGTTTGAGGTTGCTGTGAGCTATGATGATGCCACAGCACTCTACCAAGGGCAACAAAGTGATACTCTGTCTTAAAAAAAAAAAAAAAATGGACTACAGATTTGAACAGGCACTTGAATAAATAAGACATGCTGGTTGAAAATAAGTACATAAAAGTTCTGTTCCAAAATAAAAGGAACAAATTACTAATAAATGCAACACCTTTTAGAAGCTTTATGCTAAGTTAAGTTTCTCAAACTAAGCATTACTGGACAAATAATCTTTTGTTGTGCGTGGCTATCCTGAGTATTTTAGGATGTTTAGCAACCTCATGGCCACTATGCACAGGCATATTCCCTCCATGGCGGTGACAACCAAACATGTCACTAGATGTAGTCAAATGTCCCCTGGGGACCAAAATTGCCAGTTGTGGGAAGTACTATGTCAAGTGAAAGAAGCTCAACTCAAAAAGCTACATACATGTGGCTTATTTGGATGTTACTCTGGAAAAGGCAAGGCTATACGAACAGAAAACAATCCTTACCAAGGCATGGGATTAGGAACAAGAGCTTTGACTGAAAGGATCAATAAAGAACTTTCTGGAGACATGGAAATAGTCTATATCTGGATTTTCATGCTACTTATATCACTGTAACTGTCAAAATTAGAATTCTAAACGCTCGGCGCCTATGACTCAAGCAGCTAAGGCACCAGCCATATACACCTGAGCTGGCGGGTTCAAATCCAGCCAGGCCACCAAACAACAATGATGGCTGCAACCAAAAAATAGCTGGGCGTTGTAGCAGGCGCCTGTGGTCCCAGCTACTTGGGAGGCAGAAGCAGGAGAATCGCTTGAGCCTAGGAGTTGGAGGTTGCTGTGAGTTGTGATGTCACAGCACTCTACCCAGGGTGACAGCTTGAGGCTCTGTCTCGGAAAAAAAAAAAAATTAGAACTCTAAATTAAGACCAGGCCAATGGCTGACACCTGTAATACCTGCACTCTGGGAGGGTGAGGCAGGTGGATTGCTTCAGCTCAGGAGTTTAAGACCAGCCTGAGCCAGAGTGAGATCCCATCTCTATTAAAAATAGTAAACTAAGCGGGCATTGTGGCAAGTGCCTGTAGTCCTAGTTACTTGGGAACTGAGGCAAGAGAATCACTGGAGCCCAGGAGCTGGAGGTTTCTGGGAGTGACAATGATGCCACAGCACTCTACCCAGGGTGACAGAGTGAGGCTCAGTTTCAAAAAAGAAAGAAAGAAAGAAAGAATTATAGATCAGATGTAATTCCAAGGGAAAAGTGCCAGAACCTATTAGAGATTCCATGGAAGAAGGAGGGCAGAAGAAGGAGTAAAATATCAACAGAAGTCAACCTCCAAGAGACTTAGGGTGCAGTGGAAAGGGTAGGTGGAGGGTTGGTTTCTCCCCTCACGTCTCTGGCAGTCATCAGGTTCCTGAGCAACTGGAGAGCCTTTTTACCTTCACAAGCCCAAAAGCTGCTGCCGCCAGTGAACTGGGAGCATCTTGAGGACAGGGCAGGCTTCTAGCCTCCTTGGGTGCTCTCACCATCACCACAGTCTTGAGCCAAGATGGCAGGCCCATGTTGCTTCTCCACCACCGCCTGTGCACCCCATGGCGCTTTAGCCCTCCGTTTTCAGTTGCTCCTTCCCACACGAACATTTCCCAACTCTAGCCCAAACTGTGGGAGCCACAGGGTCGGTGGATCCCGGGGGATCTGTGTGAGCCCAGAGCCTGGATATGCTGGATAGGCTGCCTTCTAAAAAAAGGGACAGAGATGACCAGATGCTAGCTTTCCTCCATTCAGACTCTTTTCTTCCCTTTTCCCTCCCCTGCCTACAGCAGCTAAGAGGGGGCTACTTGAGCTGGATCTCTCAGGAGCTGCTGCTTCCTCTCTGCTCTGCTTTCCACTCAGGCCTTTCCTCTAACAGACCTGCAGAGTGTTAAGGGGTGCTCAGATCTTGAGCTCTCTGTTCACGAGGCCTCCCTGGTGCCGCTTACCTGGCTGCACTGTCACAGTGGACATGCCCTGAAGCAGATGCACATCAAACCTGATTGAGTACCCATGGACAACTTGGGACTCCTCCATGGAGTGCACTCCTCCATGGCACAGTCAGGGAGTGATCTTCAGGGACCCAGAGACAGGCCCATAGGTCAGATGCCGTACCCTCCAGGACTCGGTTGTGTTTCTTGGGTGCCTGGAGGTGAGATTTGTGGACTACTCTTGGGAAGTGAGGAAGTCCTTGTGGGAAAAACTGAAAAGACAGTGCAGTGTGGGTCCCAGCCAAACCACGCTTAGGAGTACCCCTGTTGAGGAGCTCAGCTGGATTGAGCTCATCCTTGCCAGCAGATGCCAGAGGGAGACCTTGGAGCAACGGTGGGGGAGAAGAGCTAAACCCACTCCTGACAGCCTGAATGTCATCTCAGATGGCCCCTACCTCCACAAGCAGATTTTCTGGCTAGGTGGGGCCACTTCAGGCCCTCTCTGGTGGTTTTTCCTAAATGGCTAAGAGTGGACCTTTGATCCCTGCTAAAATAGCTACTTTACCAGCATTTGTGGAGCCTGAGGGCAAGCACACCCAAATCCTCCACCCTCCTCTGCTATGATGGAGGATAAGGACTCACCTGGAATTTACAGGGGCCCACCTACCACCTGGGGCATTCAAGTGCTTCTCCTAAAGGGTAAGAGCTGGTCGCAGTTCCCTAAAAAACACTGCAGCTTGGTCCTTCTGGCAAACACCACATACTGACAGGGTAGGTCAGCACCTTACAGCATTTACTAACCCCTTCATACAGGGTGTGATTGATTCTTAGCCACAAGCACCACCTATTGTCTCAGAGATTAAACTGGGTGTGCCAGTACAATTCACACTATTGTTAAGAGTTACACTGTTGTGATGACCACTGAGTAAAGAGAAACCTCAAACACTTCCATCCTCACTCATCAAAGAGAGACAAGGGATCTTCATACACACATAGCTCACCACTGCTACAGCCTACAAATAACTATCAACTGAGAAAACCACTACACTAAGACTTATCTATAACCAAAGCCTCCATTAAGAACCTAGATCCCTGTCAAAGCACCCATAAGCAAAGCCAAAGGCTCTTACTCAACATATGCTCCAGACACTCCCTTACAAGTGAAGGGAGAAGGAAAAAGAGGTCCCATCTAAACAAAAGAAAATCTCAAAATAAATGACAGACCAGTCGTGGTAGCTCACACCTGTAATCCCAGTTCTATGAGAGGCTGCAGTGGGGGAACTGCTTGAGCTGAGGAGTTTGAGATGAGCCTGAGGAAGACCAACACCCCCTCTCTAAAAAAAAACATAGTTGGGCATTGTGGTGGATGCCTTTAGTCCCAGCTACTTGGGAGGCAGAGGCAAGAGGATTGCTTGAGCCCAAGAGTTTGAAGCTTCTGTGAGCTATGACACCCCTGCACTCTACCACAGGCAAGAAAGTGAGACCCTGTCTTAAGAAAAAAAAAAAAAAGTGACAGGGTGACACCTGTGGCTCAAAGGAGTAGGGCCCTGGCCCCATATATTGGAGGTGGCAGGTTCAAACCCAGCCCTGGCCAAAAATTGCAGATAAATAAAGTAAAGGTATATAAAAAAAAAAAGTGACAGCTGTCCCAGATGGAAATATGAAAAGTAAGAGTGAAAGGACACCCCCCAAAAGGGAACACCAGGTCTCTAATAATGGATACCAACCAAGACGAAAATATTGAAACGACAGATAAAGAAATGCAAATATGGATTGCAGGGAAGCTCAATGAAATCCAAGAGAAAATGGAAAACTAACTCAAACCAGAACAACAATTCAGGAAATGAATGAAAAATTCACTAAAGAGTTCATCATATTAAAAAAAGGAACCAAATAGACTTCTGGAAACAAAAAGTTCATTTAAGGAAATACAAAACATAGTGGGAAGTTTTAAGAATAGACTAGACCAGTCAAAAGAGAATCTCAGAGATTGAAGACAACTTTCCCAACTTAGTCACTTAAAAATAAACAGAAAATTAAGGGTAATAAACAAAGCTAACAAGAAATATGGAGTTATGTAAAATGGTCCAATATAAGAAACATAGGCACCTGTTAGGGTGAAGAAGAAAAAGCACAGGGCTGGAAAACCTGAGAGAATATTGAAGGAAGCTTTCCTGGTCTTGCTAGGAATTTAGACATCCAGATATAAGATCAATGAACACTCAGGAGATTCATTGTAAAGAAGCAATCACCACGACACATATTCATCAGACTGGCCAAAGTCAACACAGAGGAGGAATTCCAGGGAGCCATAAGGTAAAAACATCAAGTAACTTACAAAGGAAAACCCATCAGGCTAACTGCAGACTTTTCAACTAAGACCTTGCAAGCCAGAAGGGTTAGGACCCAATCATCAGTCTTCTTGAACAGAACACCTACCAGCCTAAATTTTGTTTTATCCTGTAAAACTGTTTCATATATGGTCTTGGTGCCTGTGGCTCAGAGGCTCAGGTACCAGCCACATACACCAGAGTTGGTGGATTCGAATCCAGCCCAAGCCTGCCAAAGAACAATGACAACTACAACCAAAAAAAAAAAAAAAAAAAAAAAATAGCCAGGTGTTATGGCACCCACCTGTAGCCCCAGCTACTTGGGAAGCGGAGGCAAGAGAATCGCTTTAGCCCAAGAGTTTGAGGTTGCTGTGAGCTATCACACCACAGCACTCTACCCCAGGCTACATAGTGGGACTCTGTCTCAAAAAAAAAAAAAGTTTCATATATGAAGGAGACATGAAGACTTTTCCAGACAAACAAACTTATCTCAAGATTATAAAAGTCATCAATGACAAACCTACAGCCAACATCATACTGAATAGAGACAAGTTGAAAGCATTTCCACTACGAACTGGACAAGGGTGCCCATTGTTACTACTTCTATTCAACATAGTGCTAGAAATCCTAGCCAGAGCAATCAGGAAAGAGAAAGAAATAAAAATTACAGGCAGCCCTTGAGTTACAAACATCTGACTTACATTACAACTTGCACTTAAAAAAAGAGGCCCTCACCTTAAGTCCCCAAGTTATAAACATCCTACTGACCTACAACTTTCACTTACGAGCAGAGGCTATTACAAGTAATAGGTAAATGTACCTATTTTAGGTAGGTACATTTATTATAGGTACATGTAGGTAAATGTTCCAAATTACATACAAATTCAACTTAAGAACAAACTTACAGAACCTATTCCATTCATAAACCAGGGATTGCCTGGGATTCAAATCAGTAAAGTGGAGGTCAAGTTGTAACTTTTTGCTGACATATGACCTAGAAAACCCCAAAGACTCCACTAACACACTCCTGGAATTGATAAATAAATTCAGCAAAGTCTCAGGTTACAAAATCAATCTAAATCAGTAGCATTTCTATACAACAGTAACAGTCAAGTGAGAGACAAATCAAAGGCTCAATATCATTCACAGTAGCTACAAAAAAAATAAAATACCAAACCAAGGAGGGAAAAAAATTCCTAAAAAGAGAACTGTAAGGTCAGGCTCTGTGGCTCACACCTGTAATCCTACCATTCTGGGAGGCCAAGGAGGGTAGATTGCTGGAGCTCAGAGTTGGAGGCCAGCCTGAGCAAGAGCAAGACCACATCCCTACTAAAAATAGGAAAACTAGTTGGGCGTGGTGGCAGGAGCTTGTAATCCCAGCTACTTGAGAGGCTGAAGCTAAAGGATTGCTCGAACCCAAGAGTTTGAGGATACTGTGAGCTATGATGATGCCAGGGCTCTCTACCCAGAGCAACAGAGTGAGACTGTCTAAAAAAAAATAAATAAAAGAAAGAAAAAACTACAGAACATTGCATAAAGGAATAGATGACAAAAATACATGGAAAACATAGCATGTTCATGGGTTAGTAGAATCAACATTATTGAAATGTCCATACTATCCAAGGTGGTTTATAGATTCATTGCAATCTCCATCAAAATATCAATGTCATGGCTAGGTGCCTGTAGCACACTGGCTAAGGCTCTGGCCACATACACCGTGGCTGGTGGGTTCGAACCTAGCCAGGGTCTGCTAAACAATGACAACTACAACAACAACAACAAAAATAGCCGGGTGTTGTAGCAGGTGCCTGTAGCCCAGCTACTTGGGAGGCTGAGGTAAGAGAATTGCTTAAGCCCAAGAGTTAGAGATTGCTGTGAGTGACACGGTGAGACTCTGTCTCCAAAAAAAAAAAAAAAAACAAACAAAAAAACCAATGTCATATATATTGCACAGATCTAGAAAAAATAATTCTGTGCTTTGTTGGGAATCAGAAAAGTACCCAGATAGCCAAAGCAATTCTTATGCAAAAATAACAAATCTGGAGGGATCACACTGTAAGACTTCTAACTATACTACAAGGCTATAGTAACTAAAACAGCATGATATTGGGACAAAAAAAAAAAAAAAACAAAAACAAAAAACACAGACCAATGGAACAGAGCAGAGAACTCAGATGTAAAACCATCTACATACAGCCAATAATCTTTGACAAAGCAGACAACAATATACACTGGGAAGCCCTATTTAATAAATGGTGCTGGGAAAATTGGATAGCTACATGTAGAAGATTGAAATAGGACCCATATCTCTCACCACTCATAAAAATTAATTCAAGATGAATAAAAGACTTAAATGTAAGGCACAAAACCATAAGAATTCCAGAAGAAAATGTTAGAAAAACTCTTCTAGACATTGGCCTAGGCAAAGAATTTATGGAGAAGACCCCAATGGCAATCACAGCAACAATAAAAATAAATGAATGGGACTTGATTAAATTAAAAACCTTCTGCACAGCTACAGATATAATCAACGGAGCAAACAGACAACCTAGAGAATGAGGGAAAATATTCATAAACTTTATATCTGACAAAGGGCTAATAAACAGAATCTATAAAGAACTCAAGCAAATTAGCAAGGGAAGAACAAACAACCCCTTTAAAAAAGCGGGAAAAAGACATGAACAGAAACTTTTCAAAAGAAGATAGAAAAAAAAACACTAAACATGAAAAATCACTAATTATCAGGGAAATGAAAATTAAAACCACAGGCGGCTCCCATAGCTCAGTGGGTAGGGTGCCAGCCACATACACCCAGGCTGGCGGATTCAAACCCGGCCCAGGCCAGCTAAACAACAATGACAACTGCAACAAAAAAATAGGCAGGTGTCGTGGCTGGTGCCTGTAGTCCCAGCTACAGGGAGGCTGAGGCAAGAGAATCACTTAAGCCCAAGAGTTTGAGGTTGCTGTGAGCTGTGACACCATGGCATTCTACCGAGGGCAACATAATGAGACACTGTCTCAAAAAAAAGAAAGAAAATTAAAACCATAATGAGCTATCACCCCAGTTAGAATGGCTTTTATTAAAAATTCCATAAACAGTAGATGCTGGTGTGGATGCAGAGAGAAAGGAATCCTCAGACATTGTTAGTGGGACTGCCAATTAGTGAAACCTCTGTGGAAAACAGTATGGAGATTCCTCAAAGAACTAAAAGTAGACCTACCATTTGATCCAGTGATCCTACTATTTTGGATATTTGCCCAAAAGAAAAGAAGTCATTTTATCAAAAAGATATCTGCACATGTTCAAAAGTTTATTGCAGTGCAATTCACAATTACAAAAGTGTGGAGTCAAACCAAGTGCCCATCAATTCATAAATGTATTAACAAAATGAGGTATATGTATACTATGGAATACTACTCAGCCATGAAAAAGGATGAATTAAGGCCTTTTGAAACAATTTGGATGGAACTGGAGACCTTTCCCCTATGTCACACATCTAAAGAATGGAAAAACAAATAACATGCACTCACTATTAACCTGGAACTAACTGATGGGCACACAGGTGCACAGAGGGAAGTGAAACTCAGTGGAAATCAAGCAGAGGAGAGGGGCAGAAGGGAATGGGCAAAATTTATATAATGGGTACAGTGAACACTATCTGGGTGATGGGTACACTTATAACCCTGACTCAAGCATAAAAAATTGATACTTGTAACCAAACAATTGTACCCTCATAATATTTTGAAACCAAAATAAATAAAACAGGCTTGACACCCATAGCACAGTGGTTATGGCGCCGGCTACGTACACTGAGGCTGGCAGGTTCAAATCCAGCCCAGGCCAGCTAAACAACAATGACAACTGCAACAAAAAAATAGCTAGGTGTTGTGGCAGGTGCCTGTAGTTCCAGCTACTTGGGAGATTGAGGCAAGAGAATTGCTTAAGCCCAAGAGTTGGAGGTTGCTGTGAGCAGTGATGCCACTGCACTCTACTGAGGGTGACATAGTGAGACTCTGTCTCTAAATAAATAAATAAAACAGAAGTACATGATAAAAAGAAAGTAACCATAGGTGTAATTTAGACAAAGATACTGTATATAAATCCCTCCTGCTCTAGTAAGACATTGGATTTTGTCAAAAAGAAGGCCTGGGGTGGTGCCTGGGGTGACGCCTGTGGCTCAGTGAGTAGGGCGCTGGCCCTATATACCGAGGGTGGTGGGTTGGAACCTGGCCCTGGCCAAACTGCAACAAAAAAAATAAAATAAAATCATCCGGGCATTGTGGCAGGTGCCTATAGTCCCAGCTACCCGGGAGGCTGAAGGAAAAGAATCACCTAAGGCCAAGAGCTGGAGGTTACTGTGAGCTGTGACACCATAGCACTCTACGAAGGGTGACAAAGTGAGACTCTGTCTCTTAAAAAAAAAAAGAAGAAGAAGATGGGCTCTTTCCTTCCCAGTCAAGATAGATTTGGGGGCACCAGGCATGGTGGCTCAAGCCTGTAATCCTAGCACTGTGGGAGGCTAAGACAGATGGATTGCTTGAACTCAGGAGTTCGAGACCAGCCTGAGCAAAACGTGAGACCCTGTCTCTACTTAAAATTGAAAAACTGAGGCAAGAGGATCACTTGAGCCCAAGAGTTGGAGGTTGCTGTGAGTTAGGACACAACAGTACTCAACCCAGGATGACAGCTTGAGAGTCTGTCTCAAAAAAAAAAAAAAGTTACAATTGGGGGTAAGAATTAGAAAATGGTTTGTGAGAGATGAACTACCCTGTATAAATAAAGCAGATGGTCCAGACATGGTGCTCACACCTAGTGAGTCTGGATGGGGATTCTTCCTCAGTACAGATTGCAATCCTGGCTGAGTGTGGTGGCTCACACCTGTAATCCTAGAACTCTGGGAGGCTGAGGTGGGTCGATCCCTTGAGCTCAGGAGTTGGAGACCAGCCTGAGCAAGAGCAAGACCCCGTTTCCATTAAAAATAGAAAAACTAGCTGGGTACAATGTAGGGGTCCTATAGTCCCAGCCTACTTGGGCAGCTGAGGCAAGAGGATTGCTTGAGCCTGAGAATTTGAGGTTGCTGTAAGCTATGACACTACAGCACTCTACCCAGAGCAATAGAATAAGACTCCATCTCAAAAAAATAATAAATAAATAAAAAATAAAAGGAAAGGAATAGAGACCTTGACCGTGAAACTAGGCTGATGTTCTAGGCAATAAGTTTTGTATGGGCTATTTTTAGTTATTGTATAACAATTCATAGCTGATATATACATAACACACAACAAAAAAATGCATGTTGTTTTAGCTACCATCATAAATCTAACAGCTTAAAACAATACCCACTTAATATCTCAGTTTCCCTGAGTCACAAGTTTTGGCCCAGCATGGACCTGCTGTATTCCTTGCTTAGGGTCTCATGGGGCCAAAATCAAGAATTCACGATTTTTTGTTTCTTTTTTGAAACAGTCTCTCTGTTTTGTCCAGCTACAGTGCAGTAGCATTCATAGTTCACAGCAACCCCAAACTCCTGGGCTCCAATGATCCTCTTGCCTCAGCTCCTGAACAGCTGGGGCTACAGGCATGTGCCCCTGGCCCAGCTAATTTTTCTACTTTTAGTAGAGACAGGGGGCTCACTCCTGCTCAGGCTGGTCTTGAACTCCTGACCTCAAGTGATCCTCCTGCCTCGGCTTCCCAGAGTGCTAGGATTACAGGCACGAGTCACCACACTCAGTCAGGATTGCAATCTGTACCGGGGAAGAATCCCCATCCAGACTCACTGAGGGTGTTGGCAGAATTTAGTTCCTTCTCATGCTTCCCACTTGGCCCCATCTAACTCCAAGCCAGCAAAGGAGTATTGAATTCTTCCCATGCTTGGAATCTCTGATTTTCCCTTATGCCTTCTGTGTTTTTTGTTTGTTTATTTATTTAGAGACAGAGTTTTACTCTGTCACCCTGAGTAGAGGACCCATTATCATTCTCAGCAACTTCAAACTCTTGGGCTCAAGTGATCCCCTTGCCCTAGCCTCCCGTAGCTGGGACTACAAATGCTTGCCATAACACCTGGCTATTTTTTTCTATTTTTAGCAGGGATGGGGTCTTACTCTTGCTCAGGCTGTTTTTGAATTCCTGAGCTCAGGAAATCTACCTTCCTTGGCCCCCAGAGTGCTAGGATTACAGGTGTGCGCCACTGTGCCCAGCCCTCTTCTGCTTTTAAGGGCTCATGCGATTATACTGGCTCCATCTGGATAATTCAGGATAATATCCTCATTTTAATCACACATCTGCAAAAATCCCTTTGTCATGTAATATAACATATGAACAGAATTAACAGTAGAGGATAAAGGTCCTGGGAGAAATAATTCTGCCTATCACACATGTTCAACTGGAACCAGAACTTAAATAAAAATTGACCACATTCTGAGCTTTATAAAGCAAGACCTCTCCCATAGTTTCAATAATTGATCACATATTCTCTCACTACAGTGGAATTGAGCTAGAAATCAATAAAGAACAATACTCAGAAAATCTCTAACTGCTTGAAATTAAGGAGTGCACTTTCAGATACTCATGAATCAAACTGAAGAAGGAATTACAGCACAAATTAGAAAATATTTTCACCTGAATGATAATGAAGATACATAGAGTGTCATCAGTGATTAGAGCAAACATTATACTGGTAAAATTTTGAAAGCTTTCCATTTGAGATCAAGGATAAGACAAGGAGGTCCTCCATCACTTCTATTCAACGTTGCATTGGAATCCCTAAAACTAGGAGGCGGAAAAAATAAGCACCATTGTGCATTGCTTAACAACAGGGTGCAGTCTAAGCAACAGGTTGTGGTACAAACGTCACAGACCGTACTTACAAAACCTAGATACTGCTCCTCGGCTAAAAACCTGTTCAATTTGTTACTGTACTGAATACTAGAGAGGCAGTTATAATATAATGGTTAGTATGTGTCTAAACATAAAAAATACCGTTAAAAATATGGTGTAAAAGATAAAAAATGGTACATCTGTATTGAGCACTGTGAATGGAGCTGGCAGGACTGGAAGTTGCTCTGGGTGAGTCAGTGAGTGGTGAGTGAGTGTGAAGGTCGAGGTTATTACTGAAGGTTACTGCAGGCTATAAACACCATACACTTAGGGTACACCGAATTTCTTTAAATTTTTTTCTTTCTTCCATAATAAATTATCTTTAACTCACTATAATGTCCCTACTTTATAACCTTTTGGATTTTTTTAATTTTTTGTTGAGACAGAGTCTCACTTTGTTGCTCAGGCTAGAGTGCCATGGCATCATAGCTCCCAGTAACCTCAAACTCCTGGATTCTAGCAATCTTCTTGCCTCAGTCTCCAAGTAGCTGGGACTGCAGGCACCTGCCACCACACCGTGGTTAACTTTTTTCTACCTTTAGTAGAGACTGGGTCTTGCTTTTGCTCAGGCTGGTCTCAATTCCTGAGCCCAAGTGATCCTCCCAAATTGGCCTCCCAGGGTGCTAGGATTACAGGCGTGAGCCACCACACCTGGCCTAATTCCATGTATTTTTAAATATGTTGGTCCTTATAATTTCAACTATGTAAGCATCTCAAAAGATGAAGAAAAACCATTTAATAAAAGTCAACACTGTCTGTTATTTAAAAACAGAACAGATGGGCGGCACTGGTAGCTCAGTGGGTAGGGTGCAGGCCACATACACCGAGGCTGGTGGGTTCCAACTCGGCCCAGGCCTGCTGAACAACAAAGACAACTGCAACAAAAAAATCAGCCGGGCATTGTGGTGGGCACCTGTAGTCCAAGCTACTCCAGAGGCCGAGGCAAGAGAATCGCCTAAGCCCAAAAGCTGGAGGTTGCTGTGAGCTGTGACGCCACAGCACTTTACCGAGGGTGACAAAGTGAGACTCTGTCTCTACAAAAAAGAAGAAGAAGAAGAAGAAGAAGAAGAAGAAGAAGAAGAAGAAGAAGAAGAAGAAGAAGAAGAAGAAGAAGAAGAAGAAGAAGAAGAAGAAAAAGAAGAAATAAGCAGACTGTGGGTAAGCTATTTACTTCAGGATTTTACAAGATGTTCTAGCCTTACGGCCACAAGCTATTAATACTATACTACATCGCATCTAAATGATTTTACAAAATGTGTACACTAGATGTCGCTGTGGAGCTCACTGTGTTTGTAATTCTGCTGCAGGAGGGCTCTAACATGTAGAGTCGGTCATTTGTCATAAATTTGAGTTCCCCTTAGTTTCTATTTTTAGCAGGGATGGGGTCTTACTCTTGCTCAGGCTGTTTTCGAATTCCTGAGCTCAGGAGATCCACCTTCCTTGATCCCCAGAGTGCTAGGATTACAGGTGTGAGCCACTGTGCCCAGCCCTCTTCTGCTTTTAAGGGCTCATGCGATTATACAGTCTCCATCTGGATAATTCAGGATAATATCCTCATTTTAATCACACATCAGATCAAAATATACTATTGATCAAAAATACTATTTTTGCAAGATCAAAATACTATTTTGATAGTGCAAGATCAAAAATACTATTAGACTATGTTCATATAATTATGCTAAAATGAACATAATGGTAGAGAAATAGAAAATCAGTAAATATGAAATAAGCTGCCTTGATTTCAACTTGGTGTTTCCAATAGAATATAACTTGATTATCAAGATTTATGAACCAGTGTAGGATCATTTATTGTCTATTGACAACATGACTCTTTCATCAGAACAGGATCCATTTAAGGTAGTAACTTGTATAGTGAACCTTGGAATATCCAGTAACATCAAAGTAATACTTTTTTTTTTTTAATTTCAGGTTAATTTGAGGGTAAAAGAATTAGGTTACAATGTTTGCATTTGTTAGGTATAGTCCCTGTTGTAGTTGTATCCTGCCTCCAAGGGTAATATATTTTTGTTTTCTTTTTTTAAGATTCGGCAAGGTGCAGAGACTCAAGCCTGTAATCTTAACACTTTGGAAGGTGGAGGCAAGAGAATCACGTGAGCCCACGAGCTCTAGACCAGCATGGGAAACATAGCAAGACCCTGTCCTTACAAAAATATTGAAAAAATTAGGTGTGCTGGAATGCCCAACTAGCCCCAGCTTCTCAGGAGGCTGAGGCAGGAAGATCACATGAATCCAGGAGTTTGAAGCTGCAATGACCTATGATGGGGCAACAGAGCAAGACCCTATCTCAAAAGGAAAAAAAATTAAAATTTGAAAGAGTAATGCAAACATGTAGTTCAAAAGTTTAAATATTAAAGAAGATACAGTGAAAAGTCTTTCTCTCACTCCCGACCCACACTACCCAGTTCCCATCCCATAAACAAAAAGTTATTATCAGGCTTTTTTTTTTTTTTTTCTTGAGACAGTCTCACTTTGTCACCCTCGGTAGAGTGCCATGGCATCATAGCTCAGAGCAACCTCAAACTCTGGGGCTCAAGCAATCCTCTTGCCTGAGCCTCCTGATTAGCTGATACACAGGCACGCCACAAAGCCTGGCTATTTTTCAGAGACGATCTCTTGCTCAGGCTGGTCTCTTAACTCCTGAGCTCAGGCAATCCACCTGCCTCGGCCTCCCAGAGTGCTAGGATTACAGGCATGAGCCACCGTGCCTGGCCTATTATCAGTTTTTGTGTATATGTTTTTCCAGACATATTACACACACAGCATAGACACACACACACACACACACAATCTTACTCCCATATACTGTTTCATACCTTAGTTTTTTATTTTCTTTCTTTCTTTTTCTTTTCTTTTTTTTCTTTTTTTTTTTTTTTTGAGACAGAGTCTCAAGCTGTTGCCCTGGGTAGAGTGCTATGGTATCATAGCTCACAGCAACCTCAAACTCTTGGGCTTAAGCGATCCTCTTGCCTCAGCCTCCCAAGTAGCTGGGACTATAAGCGCCCACCACAATGCCTGGCGATTGTTTGGTTGTAGTCATCATTGTTGGGCAGGCTGGGGATCTTTCTACATCAGTATAAAAGGCTTTGGTTTATGTGCATTTCTATTTATTAGCAGTTACATAGAGTTCCATATATGGTCACACCATACTTAACCCTATTGATGGGCTGACTGCATTGTTCCCATTCTGTTTAAGTAATGACATAACGAATCATCTTGTACACATACCATTTTGCACACGTGTTGTTAAGTGTAAGAAAAAATTCCCCCCATATTTTTGGTCCAGAAATAACTGGACCAAAACATATATGCATTTGTGATTTCTGATAGACTGATGCTGGCAGCATAATATGTCTTCATAGCTACAGTGCTCTTGCTTTGTTTTTCTCTGCCCTCCCCCATTTAGGAGCACTAATGTGTGTGTGTGTGTGTGTTACAAACAAAAACATCTATAACCATGTAAAGTTGTTTAATCCTTATCGGGGCTGGAGGCAGCTGTATTTTTTTTAGCCTACAGGGTTTTTTTTAATCCTCCTTCTTCCTCATATTAACTTTGGGATAGAGTATAGGGTTAAAAGTGCTAGCCACTAGGGACAGAGTGACCTGGGGAAGAGCCAAGCATCACTGCTGGCCCAAGTACTAAAAACAGTACTCACTAGACACAGCATACTGTCCCAGCCCTAAGTCATATGGAGTAGTAACAAGAAAAAGTCAAACAGGGCGGTGCCTGTGGCTCAGCGGGTAGGGTGCTGACCCCATATGCCAAGGATGGCAGGTTCAAACCCAGCCCCTGCCAAACTGCAACAAAAAAATAGCTGGGCATTGTGGTGGGCACCTGTAGTCCCAGCTACTCAGGAGGTTGAGGCAAGAGAATCACTTAAGCCCAAGAGTTGGAGGTTGCTGTGAGTTGTGATCCATAGCACCCTACAGAGAGCGATAAAGTGAAACTCTGTCTCCAAAAAAAAAAAAAAAGGAAAGAAAGAAAAAAGAAAAAGGCAAACAGAAGTGCAGGAAACAGAATGTATTAAGAGTTCAATCATACAGTTAAAGAAAAACTCGTTTTTTAACCTTGACTCTCTTTTTGAACTGCTGTGCTGTTATTTTGTCATGTCTGCCTTCAAGTAAAAGCCTCTGAGGATCACTGGGGAGCTTTGCACCCTTGTCTCTTCTTGCAAAGCGCTTGGTGGTGTTGTCCCTTTGGGTCCACTCGTTAGTTCAATGCAGAATGGACTGAGAAGCTGTTATTATTTTGCATTGAGTTGCACTGACAATTATCTATTATCTCTCCCTCTGTTTAGCTATTAATTAACTTGTGTATAACAGCCTTTCCGTTGCTCCCTATTAATTTTCATCTACTAATCTTTTAGTGGCTTAAAAAGTAGATCTCCAAGCTTATTAGGTCTCTGTCAGGAAAAGATCAAGCTACATTCATTAACAATATGATTCGTTTCTCATGTTAGACATCAGAATTCTACCTTTGTTTCAAATTTGCAATCTGAGATTCTTTATACCTATTTCCTTCACAACAAAGCATAGTTCTGTGCTTTAATGTTATTTATTTATTTATTTATTTTATTTTTTTGAGACAGAGTTTCACTATGTCACCCTTGGTACAGTGCCATGGCATCACAGCTCATAGCAATGTCAAACTCCTGGGCTTAAGTAATTCTCTTGCCTTAGCCTCCCAAGTAGTTAGGATATCATGTACGTTTCAGTATAGTCGACCTAGTTCCTTATGTGAACTACCTCTGCATGTTGACCAGTTTGTTATAGTTCCTTAAGTGATCAACTTACAGAGTTGAGCACACCCTTACTTACTGATAAAAGATCTTTCTGGCTCATTTGTACTTTTCCTTTTCTAGCACTGGCATCAGTCCTTTCTTTAGGAAGCCCTTTTACAGGGTAATGGTATTTAGAAACCACAACCTCCCTTCCTTCCTTTCCTTCCTTTCCTTCCTTTCTCTATTTATTTAGAGATAGAATCTCACTTTGTCACCTTTGTAGAGTGCTGTACTGTCACAGCTCACAGCAACCTCAAACTCTTGGGTTCCAGTGATCCTCTTGCCTCAGCCTTCCAAGTAGCTGGGACTGTAGGTGCCCACCACAATGCCTGGCTATTTTTAGAGAAAGGGTCTTGCTTTTGCTCAGGCTGGTCTCAAACTTGTGACCTCTAGCGATCCATTAATCTCAGCTTCCCAGAATGCTAGGATTACAGCTATGAGCCACAGCACCAGGTCCCCTTAATTCTTTTTTTTTTTTGTAGAGACAGAGTCTCACTTTATCACCCTTGGTAGAGTGCTGTGGCATCACAGCTCACAGCAACCTCCAACTGCCGGGCTTAGGCAATTTTCTTGCCTTAGCCTCCCGAGTAGCAGGGGCTACGGGCACCTGCCACAACGCCTGGCTAATTTTTTGTTGCAGTTTGGCCAGGTTTGAACCCACCACCCTTGGTATATGGGGCCGCTGCTCTACCCACTGAGCCACAGGCACCACCCCCCTTAATTCTTTCTTAAGAAAGAACCAACATTACTGAATCTATTCATTTTAGGAATTCTGAACTATGGAATTGCATTAAGTTTCATTGACTATATATATACAGAGAGGTGTATTTATATACATATGTATATACATAGGGGTACATAGATATGTGAGGTATATATAAAAATAACATCACACACCTCAGGATTTAGAGAAGGCTAATACTGTCACAGTCACAGTATAAGTAATCACATTTACCAAAATTGCTTCTCAACCATTCAGAAAAATCTCAAAAACAAGGCATCTTGAAAAAGGGACACCCAAACACAATTTTTGTAGAATAACCTTCCACGGGCTTCTAATACAATATAAATGTGAAGCTAAACTGTAGGACAGATAAGTCTATTTTAAGCTCTAAGTCTGTCACATGATAAGCAGCTATAACAAATGAATGCAAAGAATGTAACTACTCTGTACTGAACCTTGAACTTGACTTTGGAATCATATCTCAAATAGGCTTCTCTAATGTAGGTTTGGTAGCATTAAATCATTCAGAAAATATTTATGGAACACTTTTGATATGTATGGCTGGCACTCCAGAGACTCAGAGTCCACTGAGGAGCAACGTCTGGTAGAATTTGTAATCTCATAGGTAAGGTAAAGGAGGGAAATGCTTTCTTAGCATGAGTAAATGGAACCTAATTAAATTCTGCAGATCAGAGTTCCTAAAATGAATAGACTTACTAATGTGAGTTATTTCTTAAGAAAGAATTAAGGGGTGCCCAGGTTGTGGTTCCTAAATACCATCACTCTGTGAAAGGTATTGGGGGTTCCTGGAGAAAGGACTGATGCCAGGGCTAGAACAAGAAAAATACAAATGAGCCAGAAAGGTCTTTTATTAAAAAGTAAGGATGTGTTCAAAAAGTGATGGGATAGTTAAAAGGACACCGGAGCCAGCCAGGAGGGACTCCCAAGTGGGATCATTTGAACATCAAAATCATGGTAATATATCATAACCTAGAATCCAGAGTTCATGCTGATAAGAAATGAAAAGTAAACAGATGAGTAAGGAAAGCTCATTCATACAGTGAAAAGGTCAACTAAAAAAAATGTTAGAAGAAACAAGAAAATCACCACCTTATAATCATCATGTCATCCCAGATTTAGGTAAGAATTATCAATAGATGTGGAAATGAGTGGGTGCAAGAGTTTTGAAAAACAGGATATTTACTTAGTCTCAAAACTATCTCCTCATAAGTTACTTATTAATTACAAGGGGAAGATAATACCTGTAAAGTGAAGAAACTTGATAGATACCACCTTAAATCCAATAATCAAAGTCAACCTCACCAGTAATGATATAAATCAATAAGTGTCTCCTAGGCTGGGCCCAGTGGTTCACACCTGTCATCCTAGCACTTTGGGAGGCTGAGGCAAGAGGATCACTTGAGGTCAGGAGTTTGAGACCAGCCTGACCAACAGGAAGACCCATCTCTACTAAAAACAGAAAAATTATGCAGGTGCTGTGGCAGGTACCTATAGTCCCGGCTACTTGGGAGCCTGAGGCAGGAGGATCCTTGAGCCTGGGAGTTTGAAGTTGCAGTGAACTACGACACCACGGCACTCTACTCAGGATGACAGAGTGAGACTCTCTCTCAAAAAAAAAAAAAGTGTCTCTTGAGGGCTGCATTGAGTAGAGTACCCCACTCACATAGTATTCCTTCCCTAAATACAACCTGGATGTAACTACAAGAAACCATCAAGCAACTCTGAATTGAGGAAAATTTATTTATTTATTTGTTTGTTTATTATTTTTATTTTTGTAGAGACAGAGTCTCACTTTATCGCCCTCAGTAGAGTGCTGTAGCGTCACAGCTCACAGCAACCTCCAACTCCTGGGCTTAGGCGACTCTCTTGCCTCAACCTCCTGAGTAGCTGGGACCATAGGTGTCTGCAACAATGCCCAGCTATTTTTTTGTTGTAGTTCGGCCAGGCCCAGGTTCGAAACCGCCACCTGAATTGAGGAAAATTTGACACAAGGCGCTGGCCAGTAATACTCTTTTAAAATGTGAATGTTATGAAAGCAAAGGGAGGCCGAGAAACTGTTAAAGAGCAGAGAAAACTAAAGAGGCCTGACCACTGACTGACTGTACTGTGTCCTCCTGACTGCACGTGGGCCAGGAAAAAGGCATTCATTGGTGGAAAAGACATTATTGGGACAATTGGCAAATTTTGAACATAGATTGTAGATTAGATTATACAAAATTAAGAAATACTGTTATATTTCTTAATTTTGATAATTGTGTTGTAGCTTATGTAAGAGAATATCCCAGTTCTTAAGAAATGCCCTCCAAGGTATTTAGGGCATAGTACACTCTGCAATTTCCTCTCAAATGTTTCAGATTATATAGATGGAAGGATGGATGGATAGTAGTAGATAGACATATAGATAGATGGGGAAAAAAGAAACTAGTAAAACAATTGTTGCCAAATATTAAAAACTGGTATATCTGCATGAAGAAATGTATATGAGAGTTCTTTGTACTATTCTCTCTCTCTCTCTCTTTTTTTTTTTTTTTCAGTTTTTGGCTGGGGCTGGGCTTGAACCCGCCATCCCCAGTATATGGGGCTGGCGCCCTACTCCTTGAGCCACAGGCACAGCCCTCTTTGTACTATTCTTACATCTTTTCTGCAAATTTGAAATTATTTCAAAAATTTTATATTTATTTATTTATTTGAGACAGAGTCTCACTATGTCGCCCTGGGTAGAGTGTCATGGCATCACAGCTCACAGCAACCTCCAACTCTTGGGCTTAAGCGATTCTCTTGCCTCAGCCTCCCAAGTAGCTGGGACTACAGGAACCCACCACAACGCCTGGCTATTTTTTTGTTGTAGTTGCCACTGTTGTTTGGCAGGCCCGGGCTGGGTTCAAACCCACCAGCCCAGGTGTATGTGGCCGGCGCCCTAACCACTGAGCCACAGGTGCTAAGCCTATCGCAAAAATTTTAAACACTTACAATTAAAGGAGGAAACACAGGCTGTACCTTTTAGTTTCTGAAAGAATGCTTTCTAATAAGCATGACGGCTGTCAGGAAAGCATATTCTAGTCTTTGGACTAGAAGGAGTGGCTGTGATAAAGACATGATGCTGCTGCCGGGCACAGTGACTCACGCCTGGAATCCTGGCACTCAGGGAGGCCAAGGTGGAGGGTCACTTGAGCTCAGGAGTTCAAGACTAGCCTGATCAAGAGCGAGACCCTGTGTCTACTAAAAATAGAAAAAATCATCCAGGTATTATGGTAGGCACCTGTCGTCCCAGATACTCAGGAGGCTGAAGCAGGAGGATCACTTGAGCCCAGGAGTTTGAGGTTGCTCTATGTGAGGTTCATCCCACTAGTCTCAAAAAAAAAAAAAAAGAAGAGAGGCCAAGAACAGAACTTTGGAAATACATTCACAGTACCCTAAACTAGGTGTTCATTAAATATTAAATAGTTTAACAATATACATAATATAGACTAACCTGGCTAATATATGGGGTGTTTAATTATTGTATTGAAATCTAAAGACTGTGCTTCTAGACATATTTACACATTTTAGTAATCATGCAACATTAAATATCTGAACAGTCAAAACATAGCTCTCACTTCTTTTCCAACTATCCTTGAACCCACTGTCATAAAGCAAACTCTCAAATACTTCTTGTTCTAATTTAGTTTTAGTTTTCTTCAATGATATTTCATGAAATAAATGGTATTCCAAAAAACTTTTAAATAATCTCTATTACATAGAGAAGTTTCAATACAGCGGCAACTAGGCAGAAAAGAGGATGCTTAGATATGTTTTGACATATTAGAACTAACTGGAAAATTGTCTTAGAAAAATAATGACTATGGGTAGCCACCAAGACTACAGCATAGCAAAAACTTGAAAAGTCCTTAATGTTTAAGACCAACACTTGTCCATATAACTCAAGGGGAATTCATTTACATAAAAAAAAATTATGAAAACAGTAATACATAAAGACAATTCAGACTGTCTATATATATAATTTGTAAAACAAAACTGTGAAAAGACTCGGTGCCCGTAGCACAGTGGTTATGGCACCAGCCACATACACCCAGGTTGACGGTTCGAACCGGCCCAGGGCCAGCTAAACAACAATGACAACTGTAACAAAAAATAGCATGGCATTGTGGCAGGTGCCTGTCCCAGCTACTGGGGAGGCTGAGGCAAGAGAATCGTTTAAGCTCAAGAGTTGGAGGTTACTATGAGCTGTGATAATATCAAGGCACTCTACCTAGGGTGACATAGTGAGACCCTGTGACAATTAAAAAAAAAAAACTGTGGAAAAACAGCAATAAAATAAATATTGTAAATGTGCAAGAATACAGTTTAGGAATCTTGGTCTCTACCAGTGCACATAAAATGTATAGCAATTTTGTCTGGGTGAGGTGTTCTGTTCCTGTAATCCTAGCACTTTGGGAGGCCGAAGCAAGAGAATTACCTTAGGTCGGAAGTTCCATACCAGCCTGAACAAGAGTATAATCCCATCTCTACAAAAAACTAGAAAAAGTAGCTAGGCATGGTGGTACCCACCTGTAATCTTGGCTTCTCCAGTGGCTGAGGCAGGAGGATCGTTTTAGCCCAGGAGTTTGAGGTTGCAGTGAACTAAGACAATACCACTGCACTCTAGCCAGGGTGAAAGAGCAAGACTTTGTCTCAAATTAAAAAAAAAAAAAAAGAATTATGGCAATTTCAATAGTTTGATGTTGTTTTTTTTTTTTTGAGACAGAGTCTCATTATGTCACCCTCAGTAGAGTGCTGTAGCATCACAGCTCACGGCAACCTCAAACTCTTGGGCTTAAGCGATTCTCCTGCCTTAGCCTCCCAAGTATCTGGGACTACAGGCACCCACCACAACACCTGGCTATTTTTAGTTGTTGTTGCAGTTGTGATTGTTGTTTAGCTGGCCCAGACTGGGTTTGAACCTGCCAGCCTCAGTGTATGTGGCTGGTGCCATAACCATTGTGCTACGGACACAGAGCCCAATTTAGATAGTTCTAAGAGAAAATTACATTGATTTACATAGCCCACAGATGTTTAGTCATAGTTTTTTTAAATAGAAAATTTGGGGCAGTGCCTGTGGCTCAGTGAGTAGGACGCTAGCCCCATATACCGAGCGTGGGGGGTTCGAACCCAGCCCCAGCCAAACTGCAACAAACAATAGCCAGGTGTTATGGTGGGTGCCTATAGTCCCAGCTACTCGGGAGGCTGAGGCTGAGGCTTAGGCAAGAGAATCACCTAAGTCCAAGAGCTAGAGGTTGCTGTGAGCTGTGACACCAAGGCACTCTACCGAGGGTGATAGAGTAAGACTCTGTCTCTAAAAAAAAAAAAAAAGAAAGAAAGAAAAAGAAAATTTGTTCCTAAATTTTAGAAATACTGCTTAAATAAGTGAAATAAATAATGTTGTTCACTTAATTCAGACATCCAATCAAATCATACAAATATCCAGGAATGTTATTTGCACTGCTCTGTTTAAGGAAATTAGATAGTCTACTTTGATCTTTATTTCCCCGTATTTTGTAATTTAAATGAGAAACAATTGAAATATTTTAAAATCAAAATCAAAACAGAGAAATACCGGTTCTTTTCCACAATGTTTCAAAGCAGCACAGATTACAGAACATTTAAGTAATTGCTAGCGCTATGGAGATTGGTTGTAATGGTGCAAAAGTCAATAATATTAAGTTTCTGTTAGAAAAATAAAGCCAGTCAGTTAATTTTAGTTACATATGAAGTTAGTGCTTTCTAAAAAAATGTTTTATTCCTCAAAGCCAAGCAAGTTTTTTTCTCAACTGACTCCCTTCTAAATTTAAAGATAAAACAGCAGACCAAAAGAATTGTTCTTAAAGTTTCATCATGTTTGCAAACTTAAATTTAATTTAGGGCTCACTGCAACTGCATTGTACCCATTTGTGAGTAGACCCCTTAGTCTACTAAGATGAGAGCTAAAAGTACACAAAAAGTACCTCATAAATGGTATGAGATTTGAATTTTGACAAAACTATAATACATTTCAGTTCATAATGTCCTAGGACTTAAACGGAAAGTTAGACTTACTCTGTCCCATGGGTCTAAGGATGAACAGAACTAGATGGTCCCCCCCCCCCATGTATACATATTTTAAGAAAGGAAAAAAAAACTGCATTAAATTTGTAATACTCAAGTCACATTAGACTTCTGCCATTACAAGAGGTGCTCAATGTGACTTATGTTCATCTTTTGTTACCCGTATATAGAGTGTTAAGATTTTAATTCAGTTTTTCCTTTCTTAAATTGTGTATACTTTTTTACCACATCCTCCATTTCTACTCTTTTTAGTGAATCTTAATCCCTTCATTTGATATTTATTACTTAATACTTGCTGATTTTTTTCAGATCTTTATCTTTCTCCCTAAAATTTTCTCTGTGTTACCAAGCCCATGGTTATACGTTCATCTTTAAGCAGCTTCTATTCCCCTGCCACCTTTTACCTTGCTCCTCTGTAATTAAGAAGATGCCCCATTTTGAACAGTGTGCTGATGATGGACACCATTGCCATTGTTGCCTGTGAAGAACAAGAGTGAACGCAGTCCATCTGCAGCAGACCGGATCAGCACGGATTCCTTTTTTGTAACTGAGCACTTAATAGCTATCACAAGCCAGGTAATTCTGGATGTTATCTCATTTTACAACTTGGAAGCCCCTGTCAAGCTCATTCCACAGACTGTATCACTAATGTCTATCTTGGAATTCTTTAGATCATTTGTTCCAAAATATGGCTGATTAAAAGAAATACCTGGGCTAATAGAAAAAACTAGCCGGGCATTGTGGCAGGCACCTCCAGTCGCAGCTATTTGGGAGGCTGAGGCAAGAGGATTGCTTGAGGGGCAACTCCTGTCACTCAAAGAGTAGGGTGCTGGCCCCATATACCGGAGGTCGTGGGTTCAAACCCAGCCCTGGAAAAAAAAAAAAAAAAAAAAAAGAGGATTGCTTGAGCCCAAGACTTTGAGGTTGCAGTTGCTGTGAGTTATGATGTTATAGCACTATGGAGGGTAACGAAGTGAGACTCTGTCTCAAAAAAAAAAAAAAAGGAAAGAAAAAGATTCACCACAGTCATATATGTGTACATATATATATTTATACACACACACACACACACACACATATATATATATATTTTTTTTTACTTTTTATTTTTTATTTTTTTAAGACAGAGTTTCACTTTGTCACCCTTGGTAGAGTACCATGGCATCACAGCTCACAGCAACCTCCAGCTCTTGGGCTTAGGTGATTCTCTTGCCTCAGCCTCCTGAGTAGCTGGGACTACAGATGCCCGCACAACACCCAGCTACACAGTCATATATTTTTATATAATACAGTAGAACCTCCATGGCTGACCACCTCCTGAAGTTGACCTGATTTTTGTAGACTGGAGAAGCACCACATGTACAGGAGGCGCTTATGTTGCCCACCTGCATATGTTGACCAGTTTGTTACAGTCCCTTGGGTAGTCAACTTACAGAAGTTATACTGTATTTGAATCTTTTTCATGATAAAGGATTTTAAAATCAGAAATGTACCATAAAGTTTAATTAACTCAGAGAAAAGAAGAGGGGAGAGAGGAAGGGAGAGAAATGAAGGGGAGGGAAGAAGAGAGAGAAGAGAGAGCCTTCAGTGACTGCCTGTCTACATTCTACATGATAAGATCAGTCTCAGTCTGGTATGTGAGGCCCCAGACAATTAGGTGACAGTGCACTTTTCCAGCTTCATCTGCTACTACTTCCCTCTGAAACCTCTACTCTGGAATTCTGCCTGGGACTTTTGTGGGCTTGGAAAGGGGGAGGTGGTTGGGCCTGCACAGAACTTCCAGAAGAACACTATGATGATGACTCTACAGCCTCAGAGCTCTTCGCCACTTGTGGGCCACGGAACTTGTAAGTTAACATTTCATCCTCCTTGCAAAGCAGCCCTAATCAGACATGAAATGTCTGGGTTCTGCTTGTATTTCACAACCCAGTTCAGGTTCGTGTCACCTCTATGGATGTGACTGATGTTGCACACCTTTGTAGAGTCTGGTTCAAAAGCATATCACCATACTTGAGGAAGCCAACATTTTCTAAGTTCCTCAGAGACCCCTGTAGATAAGACCGTGAAAATCTGATCTGTGCCTTCTTAAGGCTAGTGTCTACCTCATCCTTATAACTTTGTATATTACATTGGGCCTTACTTAAGGGCCGTTTTCATATACACATGTTCACCTAGTTGGGATGTTTTAGGTGGTAATCCCATTCTTTTTTTTTTTTTTTTTTTTTTTTTGAGACAGAGTCTAGCTCTGTTGCCCTGGGTAGAATGCAGTGGCCTCATCATAGCTCATAGCAACCACAGACTCTTTGGCTCAACCGATCCTCTTGCCTCAGCCTCTCAAGTACCTGAGACTACAGGTGCCCGCCACCACCCCCTGGTAATTTTTTCATTTTTAGTAGAGAGAGGGGTCTTATTCTTGCTCAGGGTGGTCTCTAATTCCTGAGCTCAAATTATCCTCCCACCTCAGCCTCCCAGAGTGCCAGGATTACAAGCATGAACCACCATGCCCAGCCAATAATCCCACTCCTGAAGCAGAATAAATGGCAGAATTTTAAAATGTTGAATGAAGAATAATAGCTATGTATATAAATATTTTTTTACAGAACGTATTTTGTAGACTTTTAGATATTGTTGAATTTACATAAACTCTGCAAAGTAGGTATTACTTCCATCTAGGACATAATTTCAGGGCTCAATGCAAAATTAAAAATGTGGGGTTCCTTGTTCATAAATGTATTAAGAATTTTTAAATGGTTATAAGCAGAACATCAAACCAAGCATCACTGTACCAGCAGCAAGTCCCTCAGGCTAGACCTGTCCTAATCTTACATTTAAGTAACAGGTTCAGGCCAGGAAGGTGGTTCCTGTCCATAATATAGAACTTTGGGAGTGGAGGCAGAAGGAATGCTAGAGGCCAGGAGTTCCAGAGCAGCCTGGACAACATACAGAAACTCGGTCTCTACAAAAAAAATTTTTAAAAATTAGCCAGGCATGGCTCGGTGCCTGTAGCTCAAGCAGCTAAGGCGCCAGCCACATACACCAGAGCTGGTGGGTTCAAATCCAGCCGGGCGCCAAACAACAATGACAACTACAACCAAAAAATAGCAGAGCATTGTGGCAGGCACCTGTAGTCCCAGCTAGTTGGGAGGCTGAGGTAAGAGAATTGCTTAAGCCCAGGAGTTGGAGGTTGCTGTGAGCTGTGATGCCACAGCACTCTACCCAGGGAGACAGCTTGAGGCTTTGTCTCAAAAAAAAAAAAAAAAAAATTAGCCAAGCATGATAGGACATGTCTGTAGTCCTAGCTGCTCAGGGAGGCTGAGGCAGGAGGATTGTTTGAGCCCAGGAGTTTGAGCTTGCAATAAACCCTCCTTCCCTCCTCCCCTTTGTTTCTAAATTAAATAAATAAATGAAAAAAAAGCCACCCGATAGAGGTGAAGTACAGTCCCAAGGTTACTTTATCAAGACCTGAGAAAACGAAAGAGCCAGAATTCTAACAGGTTTGACCTCTATTAAACTCTCCCCAAAGAAATAGGAGCCTCCTGGCTCGGCGCTTGTAGCTCAGCGGCTCGGGCGCTAGCCATGTACACTGGAGCTGGCAGGCTTGAATCCAGCCACGGCCAGCCAAACAACAATGACAACTACAACCAAAAAATAGCCGGTAGTTGTGGCGGGCGTCTGTAGTCCCAGCTACTTCGGAGGCTGAGGCAAGAGAATCGTTTAAGCCCAAGAATTTGAGGTTGCTGTAAGCTATGACATTATGGCACTCTACTGAGGGCGACAAAGTGAGACTCTGTCTCAAAAAAAAAAAAGAAAAAAAAAAAAGAAAAAAGTGCCACCTGAATCCAATGAAGATTTTTGTTTTGTTTTGAGACAGTCTTGCTAGAATGCAGTGGTGTCATCAAAGCTCACAGCAACCTCAAATTCCTTGGTTCACATGCTCCTCCTGCCTCCGCCTTCTGAGCAACTGGGACTATAGACACCCACCACGGCCCTCGGCTAATTTTTGTATTTTTCTGTGAGATGGGTTTCACTCTTGCTCAGGCTGGTCTCAAATTCCTAACCTCCTGATCTACTGGGCCTCCCAGAGCACTAGGATTAAGCCTGAGCCTAGGCCTAATGAAGATTTTTTTAAAACCTATTAAACACACACATAATTTGCTATAAGTCTGCTTTGGCGCTAGCTGGTCTCTGTAACACGCCAGGTGTTAAGCGTTTATTGAATGTTTCAATGCGTTATATAGACTACTGTGATGAAGCAGCAAGCTTCACCCTAATGAGTTCTTACTACACATTTCCTTGTAAAATATTCTTCTGCATCCTGATGAAAAATGCAGACATACCCATATTTGACGTCAACGGATGGCACTTTTAAAAAGTACAGTACTGGCCAAAGTTGTGACACACAATTCTGCAGGGTTGTTCTAATTGCAACAGCTAAACATATCATCAAGTATTGGTTGCTCTTTTTGTGTGTGTTTGTTTAAGTGAGTACTTGAGAGTGGGACTCACATGGGTAAGAAGAACTGAAGCACGAAGTCAAGGAAAGGTGAAGTCACAAAAAGTAAAGGTCACATGCCCACTCAAAAGCAAGCCCGGGAATGCACGCCTGCGCAGAATGAATGTTCTTGCGCACGCCCCGGGCCGGAAGAGCAGGGGCGGGGATAAGGTTGCTAGGAGAAGGTGATGATGCTACGCCCCGGCGCTCTTTTCCGCCAATGGGCGACGCGTGCCCGTGGTGATGCGCACAGTGCGTCACGCTGACGACCGGCGAAGGGCACCGATCTGTGGGCCCGGAGGACGTCCGGCCTCTGTGAGCCGCAGCCTTTCCAAGGGAGCGGTTGGGTGTTCGCCATCTTAGGGAGTGAGTGTGGCCAGGCCTTCCTCGTGGTGGGTGCGGGGAACGGAGCCCAGAGCCCCTGTGGGGCCGCTGCTTTGGCTGTGGGCCCAGTCAGGCGCGGCTTCTTCCGGGAAGGCAGCCGTGACCTCTTCAAGGGCGCGGAGGCGGGAAGGAAAAGGCCCCAGTTGGGGTCCCAGGGCGCCGGCGACGGTGACCGGACCTTGCCTGTCCTCTAACCGCCTCTCCCTCTTCCCCCAGGAAGATGTACTCGTCCGTGGCGCACCTGGCACGGGCAAACCCCTTCAACGCGCCGCACCTGCAGCTGGTGCACGATGGCCTCGCCGGCCCCCGGAGCTGTCCCGCCGGGATCACAGCCCCGCCCCGACGCTCTCGGAACCTGGCAGCCGCCGCTGTTGAAGGTGAGCTCAGAAACTGCCCCAGTACTGGCGTTAGGTTCATTCGCGGTCCGCTATGCCTTTGAGGCCTGGACCTGGCCTGGAGGATGGTTGCTAGCCCCGGGATGTCAGCCCTTTCCGCCTTAGGCCAGTGTCGGATCCTTGGCCCTCCCTCAAGGGCGTGGGGGCCTAGGCCCAGCGTCCCTTGGTAACCTCCACGTCCCGGAGCGAGTAGAGGCAGAGAGGCTCAGACTAGCTCCTCCGCTGTGAGTCCCCTTGACTGTTGGTTAGCTCAGTGCTGTCTGTTAGGTAAGGCTCTTCCTTGGCCACCCACACTTTTAACTGTATTGCCTATTATTTAATCTGGCTTTAATTTTCTTAAAAAATATTCTTATCTCAAGTATTTCTTATATTTTGTTTTAGTTGACGCTAGGTAAATCATCTTTCCATTTAGCTGCATATGGGTCTCTTGTTTTAATGCGACTGGTGGAGGAGGCTACTTGCAGAAACGGATAGGCTGTAGAAAGGAGATCTTTGGCGGGCATCCTTTGATCTTGGGGATTCGTGGTGTTTGGGCCCAGCTTTAACTTAATTGTGTTTGTTTTAAATCCCTAGTGGAGTGTATATTGAGAGAAACCAGAAAACCGAATTGTAGGAATCGCGAGATTATCTACATTATGCCTGTAAAATGGAAAGTTTAAAAAGGAAATCATTCGTGTGCTTCTGTCATTTTGTCTTTTAATTTTTAAAGTTAATGTTATTTGTGTATTAGACGTCTTTGACTGCAGGCATTTATATGTACCTCTTTTAATGTTATAGCAATTCATAAGTGGGGGGAGTACTGGTTAGTGGCTGGGGTGAACTTTGTGAACTTTTTACTTGGGTGATCTAAGTTTGATTCCTAAGAACTCAGTTATTAATTGGACCATAACTTAATAATTTTAAGATTAATTATAAAAGCCAATGATGTAGAAAACTTTAAAAAATTAATATGGTAGAATA
The DNA here is from genome assembly GCA_963574355.1 of Loris lydekkerianus. Classification (NCBI taxonomy): domain Eukaryota; kingdom Metazoa; phylum Chordata; class Mammalia; order Primates; family Lorisidae; genus Loris; species Loris lydekkerianus. Next base: position 92,865 of record CAUYPK010024011.1, read on the forward strand.
AGAGATAGCTAGTATTTTGCAGAGTTTTTTAATGATCTGATTTTTGCAGTGAATTTTTTAGCCACTTAATTGTGACCAGAGCTGCTTGGCTGTGACAGTGCTGTTTTACAGGGAAATAAACTTTTCTTTCATGCCTGTGGCCTTAAGTCATCTCTGAAGTAATACTTATTTGATTTTTTTTTTTCCAATCAGAGCAGTATAGCTGTGACTATGGATCTGGCAGATTCTTTATCCTTTGTGGACTTGGAGGAATTATTAGCTGTGGCACAACACATACAGCATTGGTTCCTCTAGATCTGGTTAAATGCAGAATGCAGGTTTGTTTTGCATGCTGGACTAGAGCGTATTGTTGAAGCATGACTTAAACTGTAAGATGTAGTCATCTACTAACAAGCTGTGTGGAAACCTAACTATCCAGGAGGTAAGTTGATGGTCAGTAATGTGAGTTTTATTTTAAAATGCATGGTGTGTCTTGTCTTATTACAGAGTACAGTTGTGAATTTGGCTCGGCGAAGTATTATGCACTGTGTGGCTTTGGTGGGGTCTTAAGTTGTGGTCTGACACACACTGCTGTCGTTCCCCTGGATTTAGTGAAATGCCGTATGCAGGTTTGTATTGAGATGCAACATTGAAAGTATCTTTCATGTGTTAACCTAATTCTAAGTAATCTTCAAGCACTTTACAAGTGAGAATTTGAAGATGTTATAGCTGCTAGAAACGCCTCTGGGAAACCACACCTGAATTTCTTTAGGTTGTGGTCTTTAAATCCTAGAAATGGGCTGGGCTTCTGTAGCTCAGGTGGCTAAGGTGCCAGTCACATACACTAGAGCTGGCAGGTTCGAATCCAGCCTGGGCCTGCCAAACAACAATGACAACTATAACAAAAAAGTAGCCACGTGTTGTGGTCCAGGAGTTAGAAGTTGCTGTGAACTGTGATGCCACAGTACTCTATCCAGGGCGACAGCTTGAGGCTGTGTCTCAAAAAAAAAAAAAAAAAAAATCCAAGAAATGTTTCTTTTGTGTGGATAAATTATTCACTCAGACTCTGGCTATAAATGCTTCTGTGTTATGTCAAGTAACTTCACATGCCTTATCTATCAGTAAGACCAAGGCAAAGAGTACTTGTAGATTTCTTTAAAATACTTTCAGTATCTTAGTATGAAAATTTTGTGGACATAGCCTCTTATATATTATAGCCTCTTATATATTATATTTATAAAAATTATAAAAATTTTTGATAATTTGACTATCTAATCAGACATCAAAAAAAATAATCAGACATCAAAAATTTATTTGTTCCAAACAGGATTAGAAGTCTACTTACCTAAAGAAAAGGAAAGTGAAATATTAGGAGGGAGAGGAAGGCGATGTTTACCAGCCCTTCTAGTACTGGCAGAAATAGTGAGAAAAGCTTTTTTCCTCCTTACCGTGGATATGAAATATACCTGTACTAAAACATATTTTGTGCATGTTTCTTGAAATAAATTTGTTAAGGCAAAAGGTAGATTGTGTTCATGTACCTTTTAACCTGTATTTAGTTGGATTGTTTAATGTTCACAAAACTTGAAAATATAATCTACTTAAAGGACTAGCAATATATTAAGAATACAGACTTAATTCCCCCCCCCCCTCCCG
>CAUYPK010024012.1:0-63889 GCA_963574355.1 Loris lydekkerianus
GTAAATGTCATGCCACGGTGACTGGGAAAATGCCAGGAAGGCTATGTTGAATATTGGGATGAAAATGTGTCAAATGGTTTATGAAGCTAGTATATGATGCCCCATGATCATATCAATGTACAAAGCTATGATTTAATAAAAAAATAAAAAATAAAAAATAAAATCTCAGTGAGTCAGCACCTTACCCCTGTCGGAATGGCCATCACTAAAATGTCATAAAAGAAGAGATTCTGATGTGGATGGGGAGAGAAAAGGACACTTCTACACTTTGGTGGGACTGCATATTAGTACAAACTCTGTGCAAAACAGAGTTTGGTTTCAAAAAAAAAAAAAAGTAGAACTATTATTCAGAAATTCTACTCCTGGATGTTTACCCAATGGAAAGGAGTCATTTTTTCAAAAAGAAAAACTAATGTCTTTTGCAGCAATTTGGATGAAACTGGAGCCAATTATCCTCAGTGAATTAAATCAAGAATGGAAAAATGAACACCACATTTACTCTCTAATAATTTGGAACTATGATGGGCATATGTGAGCACTGAAAATGATGAAGGGATAAGGCTTTGAGGAGAGAGGTAAAATCCTACCTAACATATACAATGAACACTCTTTGGGGGCTAGGACAGGTATAGCCCCTGACATAAACATTATAAAAACTATTTATGCAACAAAAACATTTGTACCCCCCTAATATTTTGGAATAAAATAACAATATTTACAAAATCGTTGAAAAGTGAAAGGTGATCTGAAAGGGGTACATAAAAAGTCTTAGGGAGCAATTATCCACTGTCTCATAAATAATCACATAAGGAAAACTTAATCCATAAAATAAACACTATGAATTCAGCTATGCTGTCTAAATACAATTTTTCCAAGTAAAAGGAACGTTGTTGGTACAAGGAAAGAATAGAAAGCCTCTTGAAGGGAGCTTCATTCATTTTTCTGCCAATGTTATAGAAGATAGTTTTAAAATGTTTCGTATTTGGCATTAGATTGGCATTTGGGGTACATTAAAACAGAAAGAGAAGCAAAGTCTCTAGGTACATGCAAATTGCAGTCAAGCACAGTGAGACAGGAAAACGGCATTGGAGAAAAAGGTGACAAGTAGGTTTTTACAGTGAAAATGAAAGAAAAATGTAAAATACATCTGAACAAAGATAATAGTTTTTGGTGAAAAGAATTTAAAAGTTTGTATCATAACTTGTCTATATATCTGAATATATACATACAATTTGTGTTTTTAGTACATATGTACTAAAACATAGTAAAATGTTCACTAATATCTACAAAATTCTTGTACCTTAGATTTTTGAAAAACAAAGGTCTCAATTTGCTGTCAGTGAAGGCTCAGAACTGAAGTATTCTTCTAGATGTTATTTACAATATCATAGAGGATTATTCACATTTTATTACTAAAGTGTGCAGATTTATGGAAGAAAAATCACTAAATATTGATTTTTACATCTATGTGTTTGTAAGGAAAATAAGGCAAATGAGGAACCACTTAAATAATTAAGAAAACAAATAGCCCACATTACAATGTCTCTAAGCTGCAAAGGCTGGTGTGGTTGTGGAGAGATAGGACCACTATTACACTACTGGTGGCATTGCAAACTGATAAAGCTTCTTTGAAAAAAAGGATAGAGAATCCTCAAAGACCTCAAAATAGACTTTCCTTTTGATCCTGCAATCCCATTTCTGGGCTTCTACCCAGAAAAAAAAAACACATACACACACACACACACACACACACACACACACACACACACACAAAATGCCCATCAACTCATGAATAGATTCATAGACTGTGGCATATGTATATCATGGAAGACTATTCAGCCTTAAAGAAGATGGGGCCTTTACATCTTTTGTATTAACCTGGATAGAGTTGGAGGACATTCTCCTCAGTAAAGTATCATACAATGAAAAGGCAAGTATCCAATGCCTTCAATACTAATATGAAGCCAACAGATGAACTTATATATACCCACACAGGGAAAAACTCAACTTAATGCAAGTTGAGTGGAGGGAGGACAAGGGCGGGGAGAAGGAAAGAGAGATTGATGTGCTTTTCCCTAAGGGGCAAAATGTAAGGCTCTATGGCTCCCCTCTTGGGGAGGGCCACACTACGATAGGGACTTTACCTAACAAAATGATTTTAATTAGTTTGAAAAATGAAATAGTTTTGAACAAATCCATAGTAGATATGATAATCTTAAAGGTTTAAGGAACTACTTTTCCTTTATCTATATTTAAAAAAACAAAGGTGAAATGTCTTTAATAGGCAAAAATAGAAATTTAAGTATATTTTAACAAAAAAATACTGGCAAGCAGGGCTGAAGTCTGGAACGTAATACTGAAGAACATATTATAGTGAGCAATAGTAGGGCTGTGCAAAACAAATATTTAATAAACTAGGTATTAGCATGATATGATATGTCCAGAGTATATATATGTATATAGAAATAGATGAACTTAAGACATGCCAGTGAAAAAAAAATTGGTTTATGATTGAAATAAGAAATTCGTAAATGAACACAACAAAAAGATGATGCTATTTAAATATAATAGACGGTAAGAAATGTATGGTGGTTTTGTGAAATTAAATTTTTCCAGAGGTAAGATATAATAAGTGATACCTAGAATAGTCTAAAATTACGTAAGAAGCATATCAGTTTACTATAATTATATGTATAAATTTATTCAAAAGGATGGTGAAAAGTAAAGATAAAACTAAGGGAAATGAGAGAAGTGATAGAATGCTTTGAAATTTAGAATATCATATTAGGTTGTGATTATTAAGAGAATACTAAAACATTAAAAGGATACTAACTTTTCACTTCAAATATATATGCAAAATCTAAGGTTTAAGAAATTTCATCAACGTAAAGTAAGACTTACACATGGGTATTTCATTAATAAAGTAATTTTAAGTAAAAGTTAGGAGGCATATTTCATTTCATTAGAAATCAGAAATTTCAGGCAACCATAATTCTCTTGATTTAAATAGGTTCTTTGCCAGATTTGTTTTAAAAAATGAATGAGAATAAGTAGAAAAGTATGTACAGGGATTGTCATTTGAAGTGAGAATTTTAGATGATCTACGATTATTTTGATAGCCATACATTTTTAAGAAATGATGTGTCATATGTTATTTAATAAAGTAGAATACATTTATGAAGATAAGAAAAATAATACATTCTTGAACAGGTTTCCCTCCAAAATCTGTTATGAGCTACACTTTTGATTTAAATAATAAAATAATGTTATAAAAATTAAAGACTTTTTAAAGTTGTTTCCACCATCCCTAAGAAAATACTGTTATTTTATCTATCTACTGTTATTATCACTTCCATAGAATATCTCCTTTCTTAATTGTACTTGAAATAATCCAATTATTCTTCCGATTTTAGCCAAAGTGCATACCCACTCCATACTGCAGTCAAAATGTCACTCCTCTAATCAAAAACTTTCAATAGCTTTCTATCATAGATGGTATACAAATATATTTTTATAAGCACTTTTAAGAATATCCTAAAAGATGAGTTCTCACCCATTTCTTGTCATTTCTCTTTTGCTCACTGTAGTCAAATGGAGTCACACTGACCTACTTTCAGTTTCCTGTTTGAAACAAGCTCTTTCCTGTCCCTTAAGCCTTCCCTTCTTCCTATTATCTAGCAATTCTTTGTCTTCCCATAAAGCTACTTTGTTAAATCTGATCTAAATTATTTGCTTGTGTTTTCTCTCAGAAATCTGTCTTTCTTTTTTTCCTATTGGAAACATTTTATATTTAAAAATTATGTGTTTTTATGTTTCGCTAATTGTTTAATCAAATAATCCGTAATGGTCCAAGTGCTAGCATAGTACTTTTATTCAATAAATATTTCAAAATCTGGAAGAACTGGCATTTTGGCTCTGTAAGAGTAAAATAGATTTCATAAAAAGAATCCATCAGAAGCAGATCATCACAAACTCTGGACTAAATTTTGTAAGGAACCATGTAAAGGCACTCAGAAGTGAACACAAACAGAAGAAATATGAATGAATTTTATCCTCCAAAGACAGGTTCAAACTGTGAATTATGCCCTGCAGAGCTTTCTCCTAAGGGCATGTGCTCAGGCAGAAAGCGCTGGTCACACTGCCAGGGAGTCCTAACTAGGCCCTCATAATCCGAAGCTAAAGGAGATGAGAAACAGTACTGGAATCCAAAATCCGCTTCTCAAGCTCACCTCAACTCTGAGTTGAGGAGTGAATTACGCTTGTACAAACAGGATTTAGACTCTGGGGGCCAGACTAGTGAAACGGTGGAAGAGGAGAGCGGATGTGTGGCCGCTGCTCAGTGGAGAGGACTTGGTGTTAGAAAATGTAGTCCACTCATTTAGAAGGGGGTGGCACATTGCTTGAGCTTTGTCTTCAAATAATCAAAAAGGCCATGCTTGAGACTAAAAGATGGAGAAGCTCATCCTGGGATTAACCAGTAAACGAAACAGACTCACCAAGACAGGGCCAAGTTACAAGGTAGTCACTGACAATTTGTTTGCTGGAGCAAAACCTAACACTCTTATAAAGAAAATCACAGTAATCAAAATCTTTTTAATGTACTTTATACAACATCCCTGTTCGTGTGTGTATATAGGAGGTACTACAGCAGGTGAAACTGAGCTGCAGTGATAGAAATTAGAGCAGTGACATCCTCGGCAAGCAGAGTTAACTAGAAAAGGGCCAAAGACAATGTGAGGTGATAACGGCAGCCTTCTTTCCATTAATTTGGACTGTGGTATGAATTTGTCAAAATTCATTGAACCTTACAGTTTAAAATGTATGAATTCTAGGGTGTAGATCAAACTTAAAATGAATAAAGTGTTATTTCCTGTAGTTTGTGCTTGGTATATTAAACTCATTTTGCATATTCCTGGAATGTAAGTTAAAAAATAGCTAACATTACATTATTCATGTGATGATAGCCAAGACTTCTCTCTGTGTGTGTGTGTGTGTGTGTATGTGTGTGTGTGTGTGTGTGTGTGTGTGTGTTTTCTAATGTTATAAACACATAATTCTTAGGTAATTTCAAATCCCAATCACCTAATTCTTGCTTTTAATGTTATGATCTTCCTCATACAGAGACATATGAGCATATTCTCCTTTTGATGTGCATGTAAGGAGCAGGAAGGTGTGGTGATAAACACACTGTTTCAGTAAAGTCAGTGGTTTACCCCCGGTGCTGCAGTCCAGGTCACTAAACCACCAAGCATCAGTTTCTCTACAAAGCAACCTCTGGTTTACGTCCCACTTTGCAGGTTCCATCTCCTACACAGCAATAGTAGAAATTAAACCTATTCTGGCCTTGCAGGTGCATGGACTATACAGACTTCATTCAATATATTATTTTCAAAGGGAAACCCTGAAGAGCTAAATCCTCCAATTAAAAAAAGAAAGAAAATACACACACACACACACACACACACACACATTTCTTTCTTCATTAAAAAAAAAAATTGTAGAATGGTTATTCACATCCAAGAAAAGACCCTTTAAAATAAACCATGCACTTTGATTTACATATTTTATTTTGATGAGGAACTTTAAGACTTGCCTACAGTCAAGAAAAATATTGGGTTTGATGTTTAAAGAGAAATTCAAGCAGTATTTCACATAATGGAATGTGTCTCTTTCATCTCACTTTACAGTTTCATAACAAATGCCTCCTTTATGTAGAGTGCATTTTGATAATTCTAGTTTTAATTTAAAAAAAACTATAAAGAGTAATAAATTGTTTCATCATCCTGTGTCCAGCTCAGATATGAAACATTATAGCACTTTTGGTAAAAGTACGTGGTGTACTTATATTCATAAATCTTTTTATTTTGACACAGATCTATTGGGGGATGAAACTCCAGGGTAAGCATGAATGATTTTAATTTCTTGACACCCTTCTTACATAGAATCAAACTGCATTTAGCAGCTCTTGAATTTCATATTTTTCCGGTCTTTCTTTTATAGATTAAGAACTTTGGAGACGATTTATACCAAAGCCTTAATTTTGTAAGAAAATGGAAACAGTAACGCAGAGTAGTGAAATAAACTGCAGCTCCCAGCTAGTTCAGCAAACTAAATCTAGGGCTGAAATATCACATTCCAACAACATACAGCTTAGCCTCTGAATGTTAAGTATTTTCTTGTATGATTTTCTATGCTTTTGGTTTTGCCTTTCATATGGAATGCTCTGAGCAAATCCAAGCCTCAGCATAAATCCAGAACTAATTAATCGCCTTACATAAGTTAACACTCTGATCTGGAACACATCTTTTAAGATGAAAGAGAGGAACAATTGTACATGGCTTATGCTGCATGAAATTTAAATGGAGATGTATCTGGAGGTGTTTCCTAGTGTTAGTAAAACTGTCATTGTATACGTTGTGCAAAGACCTTTTGTAATAAGAACTTTTTTTAAAATTTTAATCTCTGCAGACGTAATTCTATTGCCAGCAAGAGAGCTCTCAAATTGTAGACTTTAGTATTTTTAGATACTCTTAGCATAGGCATTCTAAAACGTTGTTCAAATCACCCTCACCTCTCCCCCATAATACTAGACATAGAATTTTAATTTTTTTGTTGTGATCCTAAATGAAGTATATATTTAGATGGAACATACATGTATTAAATTAATTTTTATTGGCAGCAAAATTTAACTCATCCTTTTATTTGTTGTACCCAGTAAAATGGAAGTGTTTGAGGATAATATTTCTGAGTTCTTTTAAAAATTTTAAATTATTATTGAGACATTCTGCATGCATTTATCCTTTGAGAGTCAAGAATTAAGTCTTGGTCTATAGACCACTGGAAGTCTACAATTTGTAGTCACTGATGTTTTCCCTAGGCTATCTAGCATGCCTAATATTTCTTACCATTAGATAAAAAGGGTATTTTTTTCAACACCCATCAGCTCAATTTACTCAAAAACTCAATTTACTCTGCATTCTGTTTCTTCAATTATGTGTATTATAGAATATTCTTTATTGTTATCATTTATGAGCTATGTCCTATTAAATATGATACATAATTTGTTCTTTTTATGCTATAATGAGATATTTATTTTTCTTTCTTCATGCCCGTGTTCTTTTTCCTTGGTTAAATGAGCCTGCTCATTCCACAAACAAAGATGCTTTCCTTGAGTGCTCAGAAGCATAATCTGAACAACCATGTTTTCCTTCAGAGAAGATATAAAAAAAATATTAGAAAATCTGTGTGATTTTTTTTTAATATAAAATTTTCTTTTGAGTTGAGAAATCCCTGTGTATTTTCTCTATCTACCGGTAGTTCACTAAGGTGCTAGATTATGCAGAAATGTAACTCCCACTACATTAAATGTTGTTATTCATATTTGTAAATTATTTTGAATACTTTTAAAATTTCCTTAAGAAATGTATGCTAGTAACCACAACGCTGTAAGGAAGTGTGATGGTTAATTTTATGTATTAACTTGGCTGGGCCACAGTGCCCAGATGTTTGTTCAAACTTTATTCTGGGTATTTTTATAAAGGTGTTTTTGTAGATGAAATTAATATTAAAATGGTAAAGTTTGAGTAAAGCAGATTGTCCTCCATAAGATGAATGGATCATCTGATCAGTAGAAAGTTTTAATAGAAAAAGACAGACACCCCCTTGAGAAAGAAGGAATTCTACCAGGAATTGCACTTGAACTCAAATTGCAAGCTTCCCCTGGGTGTCCAGCCTGCTGGCTACCCTGCTGCCTATCAGGCAGATTTTGGCCTTATTACACTTCCATAGTGATCTCTTAAGCCAATTCCTTTCTCTGTAAAAACCTGATTAACACAGGAAGTCAATTTCATAATTATTCATTAAAGATGGATTTATGATATTAGCACTTTCCAAAAGCCAACTTTCCCGACATTCATATTGTTAGAAGAAGAGCAATATTTCATATACCAATAAATATTCAATTATTTCTATTTGTACTATAAACGTGACCTGCTTCATTTAACGCAAAAGTTAAAATTCAAGGTACTTGTGTAAAATCTTCTTTAGTCTTTCTATGACTTTGCTCCCTTCTTTTGATTCCTTTTTCTCAACCTCTGATGATAAAGGAGCTTTGCATTTCACCAGGGAACTCAAAAGAAATTGTTATTAGCAGTTTTCTATGAGAAAATTGCATTGAGCCATATGGGCTTTCTAGATTTCACTGTATTACAAATGAGGATTTTAGGAGGGTCAAGGGAAATAAACTACTCACACCCACTGTGGAGAATATTTGAGACATCTAAGGAGGAGGATTAAGACTATATTAATGTCAGAGTTTTCCCTTTCAGAGATGCCTTCAGATTTTCCTTGGAAGTGAAAATTATAACTTACTTTAACTGAGTTTTTAAGAAACCTTATAATATATGAATAAGATTTTTGAAGGATTTAATGTAGCAGTAAATTTTTAAAAGTCCAGTTTTCATCAGATAAAAATGAATCAACTAATACAATTAACTGTTTCAAGTGGGCCATATACACAGCTATGGTCTACTTGGCCTCCAAAATTTGCATGAGTTATTGTCTCCTTCACCCATACCAGGAGAAGAATGAAGAGTTTCCAGACAGTGACTGCAGAGCGTGAAATCAATTATGGTGCCCTTCTGAGCAGACGGTGCTCGACACCTGGCTGGTCCACAGGTGTACAACCTGCTGGACTAGTGCTTGAATTCCTCCAGATCCTCCTCTCCACAGGGTTGGTGAGCCTCTGTACATTTCCAGAGACTGGACACTCAACTGTTCTCAAAGCCATTGATATCTTAATTCAACAGTTGTATCCATGAGACAATTCTTCCTTTTTCTTTTAAAATAAGAAAGGGGATTGACGACCCGTAACTAATTGATGATCTTTCTTCTTATTATCATTTGTCACTTGTTTTCTCATGGCATTTTTTGTTGGTGTTGCATTCAATTACCTTAATGGGAGAGTGAGAAAGAAGCTAAAATAATTTTTAATAATCCACTTTTTTCTGTCTTACTGTTGTTATTCTCATCTTCTTGACTAAGTAGCTTTCTCCTCTCCCCAAAACTAGAATAACATCACTAACAAGGTATCCAATATTGGTTTTGAAAAGGAAGCAAACAGCATCGGGGGTGGGGGGGAGAGACATGGCATGCTGCCTTCTCTCCTATTACTGCTAGTGAGCACATGCCGTAGTTCACCACCCCTACTATCTGCGGTTCCATTTTCTCCTGTTATAGTTAGCTGGGGTCAACTGTGGTCTAAAAATATTAAGTGGAAAATTCCAGAAATAAATGTAAGTTTTAAATAATTGTTCCATTTCATTATTATGTAGGTTAATCTATTATTGCATCTAATTTATAAATTAAACTTTATTGTAGATATGTATGTATGGTAAAAAATATAGCAATTGTAGTATTTGGTACTATGTTTCAGGCATCAGCAGGGCATCTTGGAATGTATCCTCCATGGGTAATAGGCGGTCACTCCAAAAAAAACTGAAGATGTGCCTAGTCTTACTGGAAACATTGATGTTTTTTATTCTTCTCTTCGATCATCAGGTAGATGAACTGTATCAACATAGGAACTTGAAGAAGACATTTGCACTCCATGTTCTTGTTAATCCTGCTGTCTATATTTAGCAAGATCTCTCTCTCTACATCTATTCCAAGAAATTTTATTTATCCCAATAGGTCTTTCTTTTCCCCCTAATTCTGAGTCTCTCCCTCCCTCCCCAATTACTTATAATTTTTTTCTCATTTGAATTCTGTCTAAAAACGGGGTTTGATCTTTCCTTCTTATATTTTTCTCCATATTCACCTTCTATACTGCAGGCAACTTGAGGTTCACCCTCTGGGAATGCAGCATCAGCCCTCATCAAAGAACTTACTGCAGTTAGGGAGAAAAGATTTTTAACTATAGCTTTTAAATTTTGATTAACACTTACTGAATTTGGTCAAAATAGTGCAACTTTCCCCTCCCCTGACAAAGTCATAAAGAAAATAGTGTTGCTAGTTTTAGACTCATTCAGTTTTCTAGACATGAATAATATAGTTTTAAAGTAAAGTACACCCTTACCCTTGTAAGATGCCCCATAGTGACAGAATCTCACTATATTGTCCAGGCTGGTCTTGAACTCCTGGTCTTAAGCAATCCTCCTACCTGAGCCACCATGCCCACCAAAAATATCCCCTCCCCCCTTTTTTTTTTTAAAGAAAACACTTTATTGAGGTTTAATCTACATGTCATAAAATTCACCCATTTAAAGTATATAATTTTTTTGAAAATATTCTTGCCTGTGGTTGTTCCATGGAGGCCAGGAATGGAGGCTAATACTCTAGTCACTTCAAACTAGTAATTGGTTCCTTAAATACACAACAATGACTGAATAGTATTAGTGACAACTGTCAACACATCAAGATCCAAGGAAAACCAGTCAAGATCATTTTCCTTGCTTTGTAATTGACTACTGATACTGTTTCCAATGTTTTTAACTCTCAGAGCAACAATTCTTTCCAAAATAGTCTAACACAAATTTTGAAAATTCATAAACAACTTTATTTTCTTTGGCTGCTTCAATCAAACACTATTTATAAATAGCTTTTCTTATTTGGAGAACAAATGGATCGCTCAGAAACTTACTTTGGTTGCAGCCTCATTTTCATTACTTAATTTTATAAAAAAATTCTGCTTCTGTGATGAAACGTCCATTTTTAATTTTCCATTTTTTTCCTAATGTAATATTCCCAAATAATCTGTACTGTTAAAAGTATGACATCTGAAGATCATTTTTCTCTTCTTTCTCTTCTTTTCTTGTTTTGATGTAAGTATGTATTGTTAGTTTTTTGTTTTTGTTTTTTTTTTTTTGAGACAGAGCTTTTTTTTTTTGTTGCCCAGGCTAGAGTGCCGTGGTGTCAATCTAGGTCACAATAACCTTAAATTCCTGGGCTCAAGCAATCCTCCTGCCTCAGGCTTCTGAGTAGCTGGGACTCTGTAGAGCACAACCATGCCTGACTAATTTTTCTATTTTTGGTAGAGACGCGGTCTCTCTCTTGCTCAGGCTGGTCTTGAACTTCTGAGCTCCAGGGATTCACCTGCCTGGGCCTCCCAGAGGATTACAGGCATGAACCACTGTATCTGGCCTGTGTTGTTAATTTTAAAAAGAAAAAAAAATGCCACTGTATGGCCATATGCATAGTATTTGAAGCTTTGAAACATTTTTGATTTCTAACTGCATCACTGTGATTGATGTGTGTAGAGTTCTGAGCACCAGTGAGAAGTGATGAAAGCATGACATGTCATGACTACCATACTCTGCTGTCACACCACAAAAATAGCTATAGTCAACAAGCAAACCAGTGACAGTGGCTGTGCTCCAATAAAACTTTGTTTATGGACACTAAAATTTCGATTTATATAATTTTCAGATTTTACAAACTATGATTCTTTTAATTTTTTTCAGTGGTTTAAGATGCGAAATTGCTCTTAGCTTGTGGGTCCTGCAAAAACAGGTAGCTGGCTGAATCTAACCTATAGAATATAGTTTGCCAACTCCTGATCTAGAAGGTTATCAGCAGAATGGCAAAAGGTCCTCTCTCACCAAGGTAGGTGATCACCCCTGCCAAAAAGCATCCTCAAGATTGAGTGCTCACTTTTAACTCCCTAGAAAATGACCACAGGATTTGGCTTTCATTAGGACATCAGAAACCACCACGTTCCAGAGCTCTTTCTTGGGGTTTGGTTGATTATTACAAGACATCCATTGTCTTCTCAACTCTGAGACATCAATTCTATGAGCAAGTTTTCATAGACTAAAATAATTGGGGCATATGGGAGTTAAGTGACAAGGGCTATGTGTCAGAAGGGGGATTGAATTTCAGGTTCCAAAGGCTATGCTGTCATCCAGACACTAGCCTACGCCTGCCCCATATCCGCACCCACGTTCTCCAACCAGGCCTTCTCAGAATCACGGTGACTTCCACCTGCATTATGGAGTTCTGCCCTGATAATCAACATCTCTGGGCTTGCTGGTCAGCCCTCTCCCTACACTTCTGTAGCCCACAGGCTCTTATGACACACACTTTCAATGACTATATATACCCTGGAAGCAAGAGAAACTTGAAGGGATAGGCCCTGGACTCTTATCCCAGTCCTTTCGTGAACCAGCTATGGAGTCTCGGGAAATTTTTTGCCCTCTCTGATCTTTGGTTTCTTTATCTCTGAAGCAGGAATGGGGGTTAAACGAGACCATCATTTCCCGAGTTCTTTTCCAGTCTCAGTCTTCCATGAGTCAACTGATTACCTCTCTGTCTTCTTACTCACATATTATCATGTCCTTTTATCAGTTAAGAGTTATGAGGAGCTATTACTGCAGATAAGGACAGAGAGGTAGGAACCCTGAACCTTGTTTTGAGGCATATGACACAATAGTCTATTAATAAACATATGCACAATTCCTGAAATGCCAATTGGGTGGCATATTCATAAGGACAATTAAGAATAAACTGACCAGCCCAGCTGCAGTGGTTCACACCTGTAATCCTAGCACTCTGGGAGGCTGAAGTGTGAGGATTATTTGAGTTTAGGAACTGGAGACTGGCCTGAGCAAGAGTAAGACCCTGTCTCCAACAAAATTAGAAAAATATTAGCTGGGCGTTTTGGTGGGCACCAGTAGTTCCAGCTACTGGGGAGGCTGAGGCAGAAGGATCCCTTGAGCCCAGGAGGCTAAGGGTGCTGGGAGGCTGACACTGATACTCTAGCCCAGGGCAACAGACTGAGACTTTATATCAAAAAAAAAAAAAAAAAAAAAAAAAGATTCTTTTGGCCTGTGATCACCAAAATTTGCAGAGGATGTTTAGGAGACGTAGCAGCAAGTTTCCTCTTTTGTAACCTGGCAGGGCTGGACCACATCAGTGGTTCATAGATTTAAGAGCTTTAAAAAAGTCTAGTGAGGTGTCCAAAAAAATGGATTGTGGAGAGAACTGACAGAGCTGCTAAGCATGGGTGCAAAAAGTATCATCTATCACCATTGTTTCACAAACAAAGGACATTTTTATAACCTAAAATGCCCTGCTAGAGGCTATACAGTGTATTTTCCTGCCCTTCCTGTGGCTGGGGATCTCCCCCACCATGAGCACAGCCTCTCTGTGTCTGGGGTACTATGACTTGGTGTCATAAACCCAAGACACCTGCCAAGGACTTGTATTTAGAAGAGAGAGAGGAAAGGAAGCAGGCACAAGACTGAGTCTGTTTTTCTGGTTTTCGGGGTAGTGGAGCCTGGTGTGCTAGTATCCTGCCTGGGGTCAGTGATGGGAACTGTAAGGTATGTGCCAAGTGCCAATGGTAAAGGGACTGTCCTTACTGGAGTACTCCTGCAGGGTGATTTGGTCACTGTTCCTGCCTGGGGACCTTCTAAGTCCCTCCTGGAAGTTCTGTGAGCCACCCAACATGCTCAGTAAACCAAACAGATTGGATGCTCATCTCTGCAACTAAGGAACTCAACGAATACGGGGGGTTACTACAGTTAGCGTTAAACTGTGTCCAGGAAAGCAATAATAGCTCTACTGGGCACCTACAGTATGCCAGAAACTGTGCTGGGAGGGATGGATAGATAGATAGATAGATAGATAGATAGATAGATAGATAGATAGATAGATAGATAGATAGATAGATGATAGATAGACAGACGGGCAGACAGATGTAAAAATAAGCAGAAGAATATCTCATTATTCTCATACATCCTGTTTTTGTTGCTTATATTATTTTTACTTTATCAGGGTTTTGTAGCATACATTTTATTTCCAAATCTTCTTTGGTTTGTTTTGTGTATTCTTTCATGTTTTTAGTATTAATTCTATGTATCTAAACAGGTCTGGGTGGATCCAGTGGCTCACACCCGTAATTCTAGCACTCTGGGAGGCCAAGGCAGGAGGATCATTTGAGGTCCTGAGAGACCAGCCTAAGCAACAGCGAGATTCCATCTCTACAAAACACAGAAATATTAGGTGGGCATTGTGGCAGGTGCCTGAGGTCCCAGGTGCTGAGGAAGTTGAGGCAGGAGGATCGCTTGAAGCTAGGAGTACAACGCGGTAGCGAGCTGTGATGAGGCTACTGCCCTCTAGCCTGGATGACAGAGGGAGACTCTGTCTCAAAAATAACTGACTAAAGTAAAATAAAATAAAAGAAAAATCAACAGTTCCAATACTTATGTCCTGTGACTTTTGTATTCCCAGATTCTGTGTTTTGATTCTACTCTGAATTAGCAGCACCTCCTTATGGAGCAGTTTTCCTTAGGAGCCAGGCTCTCTGAAATCTTTTCTGTTGAGTAAGATCTGCCTATTGCTGTTATGATTAAATGGACAACCTCTTAGATGTTGCTGCACGGTCTCCTGGCTTTGCATGCTGCTCTGAAGACGTCTGAGTCCAGCCTGATTCCGCCCTCTTGAAAGTGACTTCTAAGCAACTAAGTTCTGAGAATGCCATGGCTGTGCCAAGGCTCTATCCTGGTAAGTATCTCATTTGAGCCTAGGATTTGCATCTAGATCTGTCTCTGAAGCTCACACACTTCAATCCCACCACATGACACTGCTTCTGTCCTGCTGGGAAAAATACAAGCAGGGACATGAGGGAACTTTGGGAACTTGCTGTCACTTGGCCTCAGTTTCCTTTTTTGTAACATGGCAGGGCTGGACCACATCAGTGGTTCATAGATTTAAGAGTTTCAAAAAAATCTAGTGATGTGTCCCAAAAAATGGATTGTGGAGAGGGCTGACAGAGCTGCTAAGGATGGGTACACAAAACTATCATCTGTCACCATCGTTTCACAAAATAAAGGACCTTTGTATAACCAAAAAAAGTAGAAAGGACATTATCTCAATAATCAGACAGTTTTGAAATTAGTAAATTTTTCTTTTTGAAAAACTCCCTTTTTATTTTTATACATTTTTTCTCAGCCCAGTGATCACTTCTTCCTGAATGAGCATATCTCTGAGGGCAGGATTTGTAAACTATTGGCCTACATGATCTCACTAAAAAAAGTCATCTAAGTCTCACATCCTGTGACAGTGTATGAGTAAAGCTGAAAAGCGCTCTTATTTTCCCAGGTTAAAATGACTATAGCCCAGGCCCTTGATCTTTAGAAAGGAACCAGCAAATGAGGAAGTGAAGGATAAGATATGCCACACACAGCGTGACGACGGTGGAGAGAGACAGGGGAAAACAGACTTTGTTCCTCAATTAATCTAGTTATCAGCAGGCTAAATATAGAGCAAGTTCTGCATGAATTATAAAAATATGGCGCATTGTCCAAGACAGCACTTGTCTTAATTGTTCATAACAGTGTCACAATAGCAATGCTTCGCAATAGGATTTTTTCTTTTTTGAGACAGTCTCACTGTCACCCTGGGTAAAGTGTCATGGCATCATCATTCACAGCAACCTCTAACTCTTGAACTCAAGCTATCCTCTTGCCTCAACTTCCCAAATACTTGGGAGGCTGGCTAATTTTTCTATTTTTAGTAGAAATGGGTCTCCCTCTTGCTCAGGCTGGTCTGGAACTCCTGAGCTCAAGCAATCCTCCCACCTCAGCCTCCCAGGATGTTAGGATTACAGGTGAGAGCCACTGTGCCTGGCAGTGAGCATATAACGCTGAACAGGACAGTATTGGTTTCTATCCTACAGAATTTATGATTTGGAGCCCATTAATCCCTTCATGATATCGGGAGCATTTTAGAGAAGGAATGGCATGGAAATGACAAGAACACTTTGACAAAAAGTTCAAGGTCTCCAGGGGGCGGTTACCAGCAAATCAGCATGGAAATGATTTACCAATTCTGTCACTGTCTTTCCTTCTTTTGGTGACGGGGGGGCCCCACTGGAGAGAATCATCATGTATTGTTTTTCCTAGTTTACATTGTTTTTACTTGAGTTCTCCCTTTTAATCACCACAACAACTCTATGAGGCATAAATTATCATCTCCCCTTTACAGATCAGGACACTGAGGCTCAGAGAGCGGGGCACAACATCGCGACCTGGGAAAGACAACCACAAAATTGTTGGAAGCCATATTAGACAGCCACATACTGGCTGATGACGCTGTAAGTTTTTATGAGGTCAATAAAAAGCAACATAAATATCTTCCTTCCTGGCATCTTTGTTTTATCTCTCTGGCCCAGAGTTCCCACCTGCCGTGCCAGGTGGCTGCCACAATCCGTCCTGGGAACTGAGAGCTCTCCCAGCTGTTCAGTATCTGGTACGGGAGGACTCTGACCTGTCTGATCTCTGCCGTGTGCCTCTTGCCTTGTGTTAGATAATGGCTAGCTGTACATCGCTGAAGTTCTTTAGGCGCAAGAGTCTAAAAATATTTTTCAGATACTGCTGGCAAATCTAATCCTGAGGTGGGGGGCTGGCATCGCCTGGTCAAAGGTATAAGTAGGACAAACACTCAGGCCAGCTTATCATGTGCAGCAGAAATGCCTCCCAGGTGAAGATTAAAACACCGAGCAGGGTGCAGCTCTATTCACAGAAGACAAGGTACAGAAACAACCTAAGCGCCCAGGGACAGATGAATGGATAAACTGTGGTACATATCCACAACAGACTATCAATTCAGCTTTAAAAAGGACGTACTGCCATTTGCAACAACAGAGTCAACCAGGAGCCCCGAGGACAGTACAAAATAAGCCTGGCACAGGAAGAGGAACACTGTGCGATCTCACTTCTACAGGGAATCTAAGAGTTGGATAGAACCACGGGAGAAAGGAATGGGAGAGTGGATCAAACGGTACACACTTGCAGCTCTGCGGGATGAGAAGTCCAGAGAGCGCTGCAGTTCATAATGCGTACTGCGCACTGAGGATTTGCTAAGGGTAGATCTGAGGTGCTCACACACAGAGACACAACACGGGTAACCATGTGAGATGACGAATATATTAATATGTTGACTGTAGTAACCATTTCACTGTGTATATCAAAACATCATGTTGTACACCTTAAATACAGAGGGTGCCAAAAAATGCATACACATTTTAAGAAAGGAAAAAACTACATTAAATTTGTAATACTCAAGTCATGTTTGGAGCCTGGAATTATAAGAGGTGCTCCATGTGACTTACACTCATCTTTTAATTATCAGTATATATGATTACAATTTAGTAGCTTTTTTTCCCTTTCTTAAAATGTGTACACATTTTTTGGCACCTTGGGTATGTACAATTAAAAAAAATAAAATTATGAATGAAACAAACCAAGTGCTGGGGAGAGAGAGTCCAGAAAGGATGTGCTATTTATAGCGTCTGGCTGGAGTGTTTAGTAACGGATTCTTGTTAGGACCGCAGTTGGGGACTGTGGTATCCTGGAAGGCTTAGTGTGAGGTGTCAGGTCAGAGAGGAGAGTGCTGGTCATCTCCATCTGGAAGTGTCTGATAGGCTGTGGCCCTGGTCTAATCTGCCAAATGGTCACTTTCATGCTCTTAACTGCCATTACTGGTCTCCCCTAGTGCCAAGGTTTCTGCCATAAAAGGGGCCCATCATCCCTGCCACGCAAGGCATCTACAGAAGCAATTAGTGAATGAATGAAGAAACATTAGTGTAAGGTCAGTGGCCCACTGTCTTCACGTTCGCAGATCCTCCCCACCAGAGCTGATGGCCTTCCCTTCCTGGCTCCTCCGAGACATGAAGGGCTGGCACAGAGCAGCAGTGGGAGGCATTCGGGGGGAAGCTGTCAGTGTCTGATTTGGTTACTTATGCTCTCCTCTCCTGTAAACAACAGCAGGTGTCATACCCGTGCCCAGATTTTTATCATTTAGATCTGTCCATCTATCCATGTACCTTTTCATCATCCTAAGTTAATTTCCACACTGCTAGGCACCAAGGATGCAGGAATGACTTAGTGTCCATGTTTGCTGTGTGGAAGTTCAGTGTATGTTCCAGTGTTTAAGTTAACGCCTTCATGAAAAGTAACTCGCTGCACTCTGTCCGCTTTTGCCCATTATTAAGAGAAAACACAATGAAAATGATAATCAATTTTATTGCATCATTTTACTGACTAGAACGCCAGACTTATAGTGGGTATAAGTATAAAAATAACCAAATTCTTACAAATAATACTTTGCTGCTACAGTACTGAATAATTAGTGGAGGTTGCAATTATAATACAACTTTAAATAACATTCTCATAATGGATTTAACACAATCAACCAGGAGCTAAGGTTTAAAGGTTTACAGAGAGAAATCCAGGACAATGTGAAAACTCAAAAAGTTCATATTCCAGCTCTAGGCTTCATTTAACGGTAAGTCCAGCAACACAAACATCAACAAAACTCTGAGCAACTCATGATGAAACCATCATTTACTTTTTAGAACAGGCCAAGATCATACAGAAAGGTTAAGTGAGTCAGATGGGTTTCCCAGGTAGAACTGGTTCCACTCACCCAGGAACTATACTAAAGGGTGTTAGACACAGCCGTTCCCAGATAAAACCAGAATCAAGGATGCAAATTCTTTGAAACGTCCTCTTTGAAAATGCCCAGGGGACAAAGCCAGTCTAGGACCTATCTCCTTTGAGACCTAAACGACCCCCTCTGGCTTCCATAGGCTTTCTGTGAGCAGTTTACACCAGATACGATGGGGTGTAACACTACGGAAGATGCTTGAGTACAACAAATTAATTAGTATTTAATACTTTCATGTTCTTACTATTGTAGTCAGTTGTCTTCCTTGAGAACTTGAGAAAAGAAGAAAAAAAGGACACATACCCAAAAGCAAACTCTATAAAACCATCTGTTTCCAAAAACACACGTGAGAACCTCAGAATGACAACTTGTCAAGAAGGAGGAAATGAAATATCCCTGCAAAAGCTTTCAGGTAGGAAAAAAATACTGATACTAAAGGTAATTGTAAATAAAATACAAAAGACATTCAAATAATGAACTTGGCATGCTTCCTCTTTCCAAAGAAGTGCTCTAACCTCAAAGTCAGTGTATTTTAGAACTAGAGGTCAAAACTCCAGTTTCGGTGTGTTTAGGTTAAGTTTAGCTCCCTACTACTAGGGACAAGGACAACTGGACTCCACAGCTTTACCTCTTCAGGCAAACTCAGACAAGAGTCACAGAGCACCTGGGCACTTCACTAGTGGGCAAGACGGCTTAATGCAGGCACCAAAAAGCCACGTGCGAAGGATGGCCCTGAGGTGCTGCTCTGGGAACATTCACTTCTGAACAGACATCCTCCTTCAAAGACATATTCTCATGGAGCCATCCAGCTTCATATTCCAAAGATGCTGCCCTCTGCTTTGGGCCAACTTTGAGAGTCACCTCTTCAAGAACACAACTATCACATCTTAGTTTTTGACCACAAATGCTACCAGCCAGCTCCACCGCACCATTCATCAGCAACGGTGGCTCTAAATGACTTAGTTCCTTCTGAAAATAACTTCCCCTCAAAGGAGGTCAGTTTATCAGCATTTAGGACATTCAACTGAGTATGTCCCTGCCTCTGATAATGATTTACCAAAATGCCCTTCCAATGCGCGGGAGCGGTGGGTTTGCGGGGGACACACCAGGCCCTGATGGATGTGGGAGTCTGGCTGCCATTTGTCTCCTGCCTACAGCCAACGCACGTTCCAATGTGCCTCCTGTCCAAGAAATACCCATAGCAACCAATCTGACAGGATGTTTTCAAAAGGGCAGTCAACATTTTTTACTTCATGTCGCTGGTTTGGTTACCATTTAGTAATATTAAGGTGTGTTTTTTTTTTTTTTAAAGACAACATTATTTTTTAAGCCCGTTTTCTCTTGCCCTCTTTGACATTAAAAGTGTAGTAGTAGGGAGGTGTCTGCCTTGGTGGTGAGGCAGGGTTCAAATCCTGCCTCCATAAGGCAAGTGATTTATCCTCTCTGGAGGTCTCTATGTCTGAGAAACGGGCACTCTCTTGCCCACCTTGCAAGGTTGCTATGAGGAACCTTTCTCAGAGCCCAGCGTGGCAGGAACATGAGAAAAACATATCAGTTTGTCCTGAGCTGGATCACAGGACAAAGAGGAGAACACAACAGTAATAAGACCCTCTGGAGCTTAAAGCCACCGGCAGGGCACCCAACCTGCCTCGCTCTCGGAGTGTGTCGGGCCACACAGGTCCCACTGGGCCCAGCCTTTCCCTATGGAACTTTCAGCCTCTCGTGGGCAGTTAAGCGTCACTTTCCTTCCCCCCACCTTCCCTCAGCCATAGGGTCCCAACACTGGACTGCAGCTGTTCTGTGCACATGAATCAATCATGCACGGCAGGTGTGCAGGCTGACAGTGGGCCCTGTGTGAGTGGAGAGACTCCATTTGCCAGGTGTGTGTCCCGTCCTGTTCTGCTGTTAATGGGTGTTCCACTCAGCCCGGGCAGGACCCTTCTGGAACTATGAACCCCAAGCAGGAGTGAAGCAGCTTCTCCCTCCTTGCCCACAGTGGGCAGTGAGCTCCGGGTCACAGTCATGCCTTTTCAATCCTTCTTAGGGCTTTCCTCACCCCTATACACCTCCTGGAAATTGTGGCAACTATGTGACCTCAACGTTGCAGGTGCCTCCTTTCATCTCAGTTAAACCAACAGAACATGACACTCTTAACCCACTCCACATGGACAAAACTCACAAGAGGGAAAGCATTCTTGGAACTCACAGGACACTGTTTTCTAAACACTGGGATTCTTTCCAAGAATGCTTTGGAGACAGAACACTTCATTTTATGGAGCTTAATGCTCTGGCCCTGAGAGAGGAGCTGGTTTGTCAGCTGTGATACCTGTGAAGGCAGAGAAGTGTGCGCCCGGGGACAGCCCCCCTGCATGGCTCTCCCTACAGCTGCAGGTCAATGACGAGCAGGGGGAGCCACGATGCCAGGCCTCCTCACCAGGGAGCCTGTCTGTTGGCTCTGGTGACCTGATGCGGGAACTCAGAGCTCTCCAGTGAGAGGCAAGGCAGCACGGCCCACACAGAGACAGAGGCAAGACCTCGGATTTCAAAAAGGTAAGGCTTTGAAAGTATAAGTTATCATCTACTCACAGAACAGAATTCTTTTTGCATTTATCTCATGAGATGAATGTAATTGAACAGCTAAAATGCAGCGCACCTGACCAGTGTTCCTGCTGCAGCAGGGTGGCAGCGAGTCGTGGAGACCATGGGACACAGAAGTTCATACTTAAAACTGTTAGGACAAGAATTTCCTAAGAATGAGGATATACATACGTTTTGAAGAGATTAGAGGACCTTGAAAAGACAATCGTGCCCAGGGTAGAGCCATCCCCAATGGCTGCACCATTTCTAGAAAGGTGTGTGCCATGGCTCCCAACTTCAGGGCAGGGATGATCCTCCTACCTCTGAGTTACCTTCACTGCATCCAAACTACACTGCTCTAAGAGCAGGCGAATAAACACAGTTCCACAGGACCCAGGTCACGGGCGTAGTAAATAAGACACGTGGAATTCCCTTCCCTAAGGCAAATGGCCAGATCTCTGGCCACAAGTCCTCAGTTCTCCAATGCGTACTTGAATTCTAACTATGCTTCTGGAGGGCACTACACAGCAGCATAAAGAGGGGCAAAGGACTGGGTGAGAAAAAAATAAGTTACTTCTTCAACAAATAAATAGATTTGAGTGGCTGAAAGTCTACACAGAGTCTGTGGATGAGATTATGGATATAAGACACTGCACCAGCAGGGAAACGAACTCACCTGTGTGTGGCTCTGTCTCAGCTCCCTATTCTTCCTTAGGAATCACAGGCTTCCCAAAGCACCGGTGATACAAGAAATGTAACTTGCTACGAGCCCATCCCTCTGACCACATCCAGCCACAGGGAGCACATTGAGCTGCTTTTCCCATAGTGGTGAAATTCCAGCTCAGACCCAATCTGCCTTTATGTTTCTACTCCATACCCAGCAGCCTCTGGCCTCAGCGATGGTGGCAGGCATGCCAGGCCCCCACAATGCCATCACGGATATAAAGTGCACCATGTCTGCAGTGCCAGCCCCCCACCTGCCTGCCAGCCCTTAATACACGGCAGCTGGATGCATCTAATGATGATAGAACCAAATGTAAGTTTTTTGCCCTGGTCCAGACTTATTTGATAAAGTGAGATTTAACTGCAAAGAGAAAAAAAGAAATGTCTTAAATAAATGTGTCACCTCGACTAAAAAAACAAATTGGAGTTGGGTGCTGTGCCTCGTAAATTTCAATTCCTCATTTTGGGGTGGCTTGGAAACTGTAGCATGAGACAACCTAGAGACACGTTACAATACTGTGCTTCCAACTGCAGCATCTCAAACCTCCGTGGTATGTTCATTATAACTATTGCTTAACACACAGGCACCAGGCAGGGAAATAGCTAATAAGCCAGTATTTTGCTGCAAATTAGTCGCCAAATCGAGGCCTATGAAAATGTCTCTGGAAAGGAAGCCTTCCTCCTGGAACAGTTCAGAAACAAATCCTGAAGGAAAACTCCCTGCCTGATGTACTAAAGTGCACACTAAGGAAAGCCGGGTCCTTGCAATGATACCTAGTGGTCTGCCTGGCTAGCAGTCGTCCTGGACTAGTGCCATGGTCCGGTCACTCAGAGAGACTCTCTTGGTACTGGTCCACATTCACATTCACAGTAACAACAAAGGTGCCGAGTCCGCAGCCTGCAGCTCCTCTGACCCCTCCACTGTGGCTAAGCCCCTCACACCTGTCCCTCTTTCTGCTTGCTGCTCAAGTGTGGTTCCGACATGTCCTGGGAGCAGCCTCCTGGTGCAGTCCTCGAGCCACTGATGGCCCTGGTAACTGGCTCAGAGCAGTGGGCCCCTCTCTCTCCTGGACTTAAAAGTAGTCTCTTCTTCTGCTCTCGTCACTGATGAAAGATGGGTTATACTGTCCGGGAAAAATGCAAGAATGCCGTGATCCTGGTAATCCAGTGTAGGCGGGGTACAGTCCATTTCGTTCAAGTTCAGGATTCCTTACACTTGTAGGCTGGATGCCAAAGAGAAAAGGAGAAAAGTCAATTTACTATTCTCGGGTTTAAATTTAAGTGTTAAAGTCTTGACTTTAGACCAACATAGCAAAAGACTTGGTTTATCCTGTATGATGTAGTTCTACTAATTATTATCTTCATTTTTTAAAGTATCTTTCTCTGTGAAGCAAAACTAGCTTTAAATCCTCCCTGGCATTTAGCAAAAAGCCACTGTCCCTACCCCTATGCAGAAGGCAACTGTCACAAACAGGGGACTGACTTTTTGCAAGGTCCCACAGCCACCTCGTTGAAGGTGGTGTTAAAAAGCCAAATCATGGTATTGATAGCAATTCTCAGGTGTCTCTGACCAAACACCAGTTTACTGGGTCATCAACTACCTCTCTGATCTCCCCCCCAAATCTCTCGAGGCCAGATGTATTGGCTCACGCCTATAATCCCAGCCCTCTGGGAGGCTGAGGTGGGAGGATCCCTTGAGCTCAGGTGTTTTGAGACCAGCCTGAGCAAGAGTGACACCCTGTCTCAACTAAAAATAGAAAAGTTAGCTGGGTATGGCAGTGGCTGCCTATAGTCCTAGCTACTCAGGAGGCTGAGGCAGGAGGATCGCCTGAACCCAGGTGTTTGAGATTGCTATGAGCTAGGTTGATGCCATGGCACCCTAGCCCTGGGCAACAGAGTGAGACTCCGTATCCAAAAAAAAAAAAAAGTCTCCCTGGGAGTAACAGTGACTACTTTGAGGAAGCCTCATAGTGACACCAGAGGTACACGCTTCCCTAGAAGAAATAAAACATGAGATGCTGCCTGGGTGCCCAATGTGAGACTCACCGGAGCTCACAGAGCCCCACAGTGAGGAATGGCCTGTCCAGCCAGGCGACAGCTTTGCGCCCTAAGCTTAGGCTCACCTCTACAGACTGCTTAGCCTACTATTTTTAAAATAAAGATAGGGTTCATTTAAGTTCTTGACAACATCTATTTAAGACGCCTCTTTAGCTAATGCTATGGAAACATGCAGTGAAGCTGAGTCCTACATCACCCAGGCCCGTTTGTTGCTATCATCACACCGTACTGAGGCTGAGTCATCTCTGACAAAGGATGTGAGTGTGCAGACACATCTGGGTCAAATACTTGCTTGGTTAGAGCTTCACTTCGGAAAGGAAAAGGACAGTCCCGATAAACAGAAAAAAAGCAAAGCCCGATACAAATACCAACAGAAACGCTTTCACCAGAGCTAAGTTCATATCTATGTCTTTCCCCTTATCTATAACTTTTTGTTCTTCCTCCAGGTTCAAATTTTTCAAAGAATCCATTAAAACAAGCAGCTCCTTAGCATAATAAGCAAACTCATCCCTCCCATCCAAAGTCTGAGTCCTCCTGGCTAATTCCCATAGCAGTCATAGGGGCTGTGGTTTCTTTTACAAGACTGGCTAGTGCCATTCAGTCCCCAGGGGGGCAAGGTTTCATGTTTATTGCTATTCCTCAAACAGCTCTGTATGGCATGAGAAGTCACCTGACATCTGTTTGCTTTTCAGCTCTGGTGTTCCTGTTGTATTTGCTTCACGGCTGACCTGATGTGATGTGAAATGAACTGGACAGTGCCCAGGAATATGACATGGGTTAAAGCCAGTGGGGTTCAAGGTAGTCTCCTGTCTTTACAAATGACACTGGATAAAGCAAATTACTAAAGACCTGCTGAGTGTATGATCTCTCGAACCCCTGAGCAGTGCTGAGGACAGCCCTGAATTGTTCTCTTTATACCGTTTCCTCATCCCCCAGCTTTAACTACCTAACCACACAAGGGAAAAGCATGGCAGACAGGAGATAAAAATGAAAGGGCCAAAGACAAAATATCCCTAAACTCCTTCTCCGCCTTCCCTCCATTCCTACAACTTAAAAGCAGATTCAGTAACAAGAGTGTTCGTTATTGCTAGAACCCTGTAAGAGTAATGTGCTCTAGGGAATATCCTTTGTATCTCAATTATCGACAATGAAAAATACCATGCAAATAGAGGCGAGTAAATTGAGTATTAAAATGTGTAAATAAGAGGCTCATGCCCCCATTCTCTATTAACCCTTCACTAACTGTAATGCTTTTTCTACAACGAAGCAGAATGCCTTTACTTCTCAGAGGACACTGGAGCCCAGAGGCTGCTCTGGCACGGAGTACACACCGAGTAATACACATCCGTCATCTGCAGGAGGTTTTTGGTGCTTCCATTCTCATGCATTTCAATAGCTTCTCGGCCCCATTCTTGAGAGCGAGGGTTCTTGGGGTACTCAGCATATGGGGACATTTGGAAATCCCCACTTTTGAAGATGAGTTTGCTTATATCATTTTTATTCTTTCTGTGGGGTAAAAAATATTTTAGAAGTTTAATGGCCAAGTTCTGTAGAGAAGAGATTATCTATGAAAGCAACAACTGTTTTATAACATAAACGAGACTGAAAGCTACCGTTGTATTTCTTTGTAGCTTCCCACCGAAAGTGTTATTATTGTTGTCATTATTTTTAGTATTTGCCTAAAACAAGTGAAAATGCAGTTAGGTGCAAAAAAAGATGCAAGAATCTTCCAACCCCAAAGGGTCAGGTTTTCTGCAGCAGGGGGACAAGATGGCTGCAGTGGAGCACATGTCGACTCTTCCGGGGGCAGAGATCACTGTGCCTTGACAGTGGCCAGGGAAACAAAAGTCATAAATTCACAGACTGCCAGAGCCAGAGGGACCCTTAGAATTCTAGTCCAATTGCTCCCAACCTGCCTGCGCATCAGAATTTACCTGGGAAGAGTCTGAGTCACACACAGATGTACTGAATCAGGACGTCGGGATGGGACAGCTCTGGCTCGGTGAAGCGCCCTGACTTGTCCCTGAGTCCCCTCCTGCTACTAGCAGAGCAGGAACTAGAATACAGGCCTCCAACCTGCCCAGGCAGTGCTCTTCCTCCTACATGAAGGCACTTCACAAATCATAAAAGCTGGATAATTTGTTTGCAGAACGGCCCACCTTTTTATAGGCCTACACACATTCTCACTTCAGCAGGTCTGAGAAAACCTACTCGTGAGATGCCACTGATTAGAAATTGTTGGAATATGTATTCTTCACCTGTCTGATGGGCCTAGGATCAGAAATTTTAAATTTGCCATGGGTAGGAGAATCTGAAAATGTGTTCTTTCTACCTCTCTTCCCTACAAATACATTTCCTAGGGCAGGCTCAAAATGACTCAGGGTCATGCAACCAAATCAGTGTCCAGTATGTGGCTTAGGCAGTGGTCCTTTGTAGAAAGGGTCACTGTGGTATTCCCTGGAGGGTGGGGTATTTGGGCTCAGACAATGATGTACTTGTTCATAACAACCTTCCCTGCTCAGTAACCTTTCTCAGAAGTAAAGCTCTTTCCCAAAATGGCTATACCCCCCAACGTGGTGGTGACCAGGTAGCAAATATGAGGCTCACAAAACTTAGGTTTTGTCCCTTTAGGTAACTGCTCCTAGCCTCATCCCCAGAAGTTTATTTCTACTCATACAGTTTATCTTTGCTAACTTGATGGCAACTTGGTAAAATATAGGCAAAGCCTTGCATCCCTGACCAGGCAATTAGGCCTTATTGGAGACAGAGGGTTTCTTAAAATGTCCTTCATGTCAATGGTGAGAGAGATAACTTGCTATTTTGATAGGTTCCCTACATCTGTTATGTCCAGATAATTCCTGTGCCTTAATGTCATCTAAATCAGAGGTCATAATCTTCCCTTATCTAAGTAGATAAGCACAGAAGAGGGTGATCGATTTCTTCCTTTCTCTTCCTTCACCAGTAGGACTCCAAGCCTGCTGGCTTCCAGGAAGCCGAGAGCCTGTTGCCTGCTCATCCCACATTGCTGGTGGACTTCTTCCCCGTACTACACCCTCAGGCAGCACCTTTCCTCTCCTGTACTTTGTCTGCTTCTCTCTCTATAGCGTTAATGACAAATAATCCACATACCATAAAATTCACCCATCAATTTTTTTTTTTAGCATATACAGAGGTGTGCGACCATTGTTACAATCAATTTTAGAACAGTTTCATCACTCCAAAAAGAAATCCCATGTCCCTTAACCACCCCCTATTCTCTCTCTCTCCCCCTCCCAAGTCCCAGGCAGCAATGAATCTACTGTGACTATCAGATTTGTCTATTACAGACAATTCATATAAATGAAACCACGTCATCAATAGGTGGTCTTCTGTGACTGGCTTTTCAAGGTTCACGCGTGTGACAGCGTGTATCAGTGCTTCATCCATTTTAAGGCTGAATAATGTTCTGTTGTATGGATATATCACATTCTGTTTACCCATTCACCAGCTGATAAGACATCAGGATCCTTTTCACCTTTTCACTATTATGAGCAACATTGCTATTAACACTCGTGTAAAGTTTTTGTGTGGATGTACACTTTCATTTCTCTTAAGTAATTACCTAAGAGTAGAAGTACTAGGTCAAATGGTAATTCTACATTAAACTTTCAGACTTTTTTCAAAGTGGCTATGCCATTTTATATTCCCAGCAGCAGTATATGAGGGTTCTTATTTTTCCACATCCTTACCAGCAATCCTTATTTCCTGAGTTTTGGTTTTTGTGAGCCATCCTAGTGAGCATGGAATGGTATCTCACGCTGGTTTGATTTGCATTTCCGGATGACTAATGATGTGGAGCATCCTAGCTAGCATCAAAGCACCTTGTGTGCCATGGTTTAACTATTGTTTATCTGTCCCTACCAAATCTCATGCTGAAATTTAATCCCTAGTGTGGGGTTGTTGTTAGGTGGGCCAAGTGGAGGTGTCTGGGTCCTAGGGGTGGGGCTCCATGAACACATTAAGGCCCACCCTTGGGGGTGAGTGAATCCTCAACTCTGTGAGTTCCTGAGAGAGCTGGTTGCTAAAAAGAGACCTGCACTTCCCTGCCCCTCTCACCAAGAGGGTCCCCTTTATCTCCACCATGAAAGGAGCGGCTGAAAGCTCTTCGCAGAAGAACGTGCACAATCCCAAACTTTCCAGCCTTGGTATTGTGACCCAAAAACTTCGTTTTTTTATAAATGACTCCGCCTCAAGTACTCCTTTATAGCAACATTAAATGGATGAGGACAATGTGCTCACTGACCTCATGTCTATCTTCTTTGGAGAAATGCCTATTCAATTCCTTTGCCCCCCCCCCCCCCCAATCCCTTTTTTTTGAGACAGTCTCCCTCTTTAGCCTGGGCTAGAGTGCCACGGCCTCAGCCTAGCTCACAGCAACCTCAAACTCCTGAGCCCAAGCGATTCTCCTGCCTCAGCCTCCTGAGTAGCTGGGGCTACAGGCACATGTTAATTTTTCTGTTTTTAGTAGAGACAGGGTCTCCATTTGCTGAGGCTGGTCTCAAAATCTTGACCTTAAGTTATCCTCCCACCTTGGCCTCCTGGCGTGAGCCACCACACCTGGCCATCTTTACCCATTTTAGATTTAGGTTGTCTTCTTATTACTGAGTAGTGAGAGTCCTTTCTGAATTCTAGACACAAGTCTCTTATTAGGCATATGACTTGCAGATAATCTCTCCCATCCGTGGATTGTCTTTTCACTTTCTTGATAGTACTTTGGAGTATGAAAGTTTTTAATTTTGATGATGCCCAGTGTACCTCTTTTTTTTCTTTCATTGCTTGTGCTTCGGGGCATTCTTTTAATAAAGAAAAGAAAGTTCCATTTATTTCCCTTTTCTCTCTCACGTTTTAGGCCTTCCCAGAGTGGTGGCTGTGGGGAGAGAGAAAGGAAATAAATGGAACTTTCTTATCTATAGCTATGAATGTCCCTTCTTTTCTTTAATGGTTTGTCACACATCCTGATTTAATGTTGTAAAGCAGCTCAAGTATCTTTTTTTTTTTTTTGAGACAGAGTCTCACCATGTCACCCTGGGTAGAGTGCTATCGAGTCACAGCTCACAGCAACCTCCAACTCTTGGGCTGAAGCAATTCTCTTGCCTCAGCCTCCTTAGTAGCTGGGACTACAGGCGCCCGCCACAATGCCCAGCTATTTTTTGGTTGCAATTGTCATTGTTGTTTAGCAGGCCCAGGTCGGGCTCGAACCTGCCAGCCTCGGTGTATATGGCGGGTGCCCTACTCACTGACCTACGGGCGCCAAGCCACCGCAAGTATCTTTGAAAGGGTAAAAGTTGACCTTTGTATAGCATAGGCAAAGACATAGGATTAGAATTTGAACTCTCATCACTTACCTGCAGCAGGTCACTATCAATGCAATGCCCAGGATGAGAAGAAGCCCACCTCCTGCAGCTGCAATCACCACCGTGATAAGCTGATAGGCTAACGTGTGAAGCAAAGAGGAAAAGTGGGTTGTGGGAGGCCATTAAGGAACAAAGGAACACTAAAGAACCTTCTGCCTTCCACTCTACAGCCACCAACCACCCTGCCTCCCTGGGGGCCTCATCTTCTGCTTTCTGGCCTCAGGCAACTCCCTTGGCATTGACAAGCAGCTCCAACCTAGAGTGGTGGCTCCCAAATTCTACCTGCTGTCTAGCCCTTGAGGACATTTTCCCCAATCCATAGTTAGAAAAATAAGGGGAATAAAGTGTTTTTCAAAAATGTAAAAAAATTGTTTCTTTTTATAAATGTCCTATAATCTAAGATTTTGTACTTCCTACTTTTTACTCCCACTGAAGATGGGTGCTTTTTTATTTTTTATGTATAAATATTATGCATCAGTAAATCTGTTTTTTGTTTGTTTGTTTGGCCAGGGCCGGGTTTGAACCCACTACCTCTGGTATATGGGGCCGGTGCCCTGTTCTTTTGAGCCACAGGCACTGCCCGTAAATCTGTTTTTTAAAAAGTGCAGAACCTTTTCTTGGCCACTTCCCACCTTTTGGCATTGATTGTTGTTAAGTTTTTTGATTCATGGAGATAAAAGATCTAAAAATTCTTGATTCAGTTTTAGGTTCTTACTTGATAAAATAAAGAGATAATCCTAGGTTAGACTCTCCAGCTGTATGAGAAGCAGTACTGGTTGTTAAATGTGGAGTCCAGGGATCACTGAGTAAACCATGCTAGGGGCTGAGTGAGCTCCTCAATAAATGCCAGAAATTAGGTGTGATATAGGCAAGTGCATGTCATATGTAATATGCAATATTCAAATTTTTAATTAATTGGTAACATCCCGTGTAATGTGAGAAAATCATGTTTTCGGTAAATTGTTATAAATTCAAATTTTTTTTGTTGTGGAAATACAATTAAAGTGTGTTCACAGTTTGGAATATCCAGTATGAAAGGCCACTAACCAGGTTTTCTACGGTAAGTAGAGACTGAATCATGCTCTCTAGTCATTCAGTGAAAGTCCAAGGTGAGCAGGTGCCCACGGGAAGTGAAGACAGGCAGCCAGCAGGCTGGGGGAGACTGGGGGCAGACACAGCTATGCTATCCTTTTATTTCAGTAACAAGCACAGAAGCCCAATAACCATGAAAACTGTGGGTATTAAGACAGACAAGAAACAAAGCCAAGCCACAGAATGACCTCATTTTCTCTCTTACCTCCTGACACATGTACTTGAAACTTTCATTTAATACAGGTGAGGACAGAAGACAAATCTCTTTATTTATCCCTTTTTCTTCATCTTCACCAACAGGGCTCTGAATGACCACCTCTCATCTGGATAAACCACCACGGCCTCCCAGCTCATCTGCCTGTGCCCAGTCTTGTCCACTCATCATAGAAAGAAAATCTGATCTTGTCATTTCCCTGCTTTAAAAAAGCCTCCAGTGGGTCCCTTTGTCCCTAAATGAAGACCAAAGTCTAGGTCCTACTTATTCTTCTACACCAAGGTAAGTTTTTCTGCTTCCAGAACAACAAGCATGTGTGCACTGCAGAAGTGACCCTGGCTGTGGGTGGAGGAGGTCTGTCTAAAAAGAGATGAGTGTAGACCAGTGCTTCTACCTGCGGGGCAAGGACCAGAGTGGTTTGCTGTGCTCTTAGATATTCTCTTTATTTTTTATTTTTGAGACAGAGACTCATTCTGTCACCCTTGGTCAAGTGCTGTGGCTTGACCACAAAAACTTCTAACTCCTGGGTTCAAGTGATCCTCCTGTCTTAGCCTCCCAAGTCGCTGGGACTACCAGTACCTGCCTGGCTAATTTTTCTATTTTTAGTAAAGATGGGATCTTGCACTTGTTCAGGCTGGTCTCGAACTCCTGAGCTCAAGCAATCCTTCTGCCTCAGCCTGAGATGTATTTTGCATGTAAAGAAAATAAAAAGGAAAAACAAACAAACAAACAAAAAAAGAAAAACAGGGATAAGATAGGTTCAGACCTGAGATGCCCGGGGTTGGAGGCCTGCACTTCCTCACAGACTAGACTTGACAGAATGGTCTGTCTCACCCTTTCCAGTTTGAAGAATATTTTCCCTGAAGAATGAGACTAAAATCTGAGCACAACCAGAAAGGTAACAGGAACTTTCAGAGAGTCAGGATACAGGTTATGCCTGAGCCCACAATATACTGGAGTTGGATGACTTTGAGGAATGTAGGAGTGAGACAACCTCAGAACCATGTGCTTGACTGGACAAAGCCGCCTCCCTCTCCCCCACACCACTGGACTTGGGGAGAGTGTGTGCCCCAAGAAGACTGGGTAGAGAAGAAGCATTTCTTGCCTATGAAAACTCTATCTTGAAGCACAGCCCCAGAAAGGCATCTACTATCATTGAGAGTAATAGGGTAAGTAACGGCGTGCGTGGTTGGAGCCCTGCTATTTGGCACGGAGCGTGGAGTGTCGAGTCACTGACTCCCAAGGCACTATCACCATAGATGGGGATGAAATCCAGGCATTCCCAACTCCTTACCCAGGCCCAGACCTCAGAAGAGAGGCAGGTGGCAAGTGCTAATTATTCTCAGTCACTATTAATTTTAGTTTTAGTTTGCAACACTAAGACTAATGTAGACATCAAAGAATAAAGTGGGGCGGCACCTGTGGCTCAAAGTGGTAGGGCGCTGGCCCCATATGCCAGAGGTGGTGGATTCAAACCCAACCCTGGCCAAAAAAAAAAAAAAAGAAAAAAAAGAATAAAGTGATATTCACATACCCTCCCAGAATCAACAGAAGTTACCACACTTTAATGATAAGCTGCCAGTTACAGAAGGTAGCTGGGAGGTAACTAGGCAGACCCGTCCACCCCCTGCTGGACAGATGATGGTAACTCAGACAAACGGAGCAAAAGGAGGTCTCAGGATCAAAGAGAAATCTTGGCTATTTCCAGGACTCCACAGACGTAACGGTGAGGAACTTTTTTCCCAACATAAGAACTTACGGAATAGTGAGTGGACGTCAAAGCCCAGCATCTCAGACGTGGTAGGGTTTACCGACCTCTGAGAAGAGGATCACCGTGCCACTTGGAGTAAAGCCCTGCCCCTCACGCCCCTTTCCTTCAAGCCTTCCTACACTCATTCTCCCTCCATGGATCACTCTTCCACTGCTGAGATATTTGAAGCTCTTTCTAATAAACCTTACTTAGGGAACTGTTTGGCTGAAGCAGGTTTAAAGTACTGGCTCATTCTGTGAGGGGCCCCAGGAGGACCAGGCAGGACGACCTCCTGCTCCCTGGCTCTCCAGGGCCCACACAGAACTCAGGGCAGCCCCCTCTCCACACTCCACACCTGACTTGCTTGCTCTTTCTCTGCCATCTGATGGGACTGCATTTAGGTAAAAGTCTTGCACGTGAAATACAACTGTTACGCCTTAAGCCTTCCTCCCTCACTCAGGTTATTCTTACTCCATCCTCCATGAAATCATCTCAGTCTCTGTTTTCAATACTTACAATGTCTTAGCTTAAGGTTCCTCGGTTTGTGCTGCAATCACAATTATCCGCCCTCAAATCGTCTCTTCCCTAAGGTTATACTGTGTAGTCCTGGTATAACAGCATTTGGGGAACATGTCTCAAATATCTTAAATTGTTGCCTGCTTATCCAGCCTCCTTTTCTACATCGAAAAGTTCCAGGGTTTTTTTCAGTCTATTTTATGTGCAGGCTACTCCATTCTCTGATCAGTGTAAGAGCTCTCTGTGGCTCCATCCTGGTTTTGAATGAGGAATGAGACTTGTGCTAAAGAATGAGTACGTCCAATTCTGCACACCAGCTGGCCCCTTTAAACACAGATATCCTCCTGAACACAAGGACATAAAGACCCTGCCTGACCCAGTTGAGAAACTGGCTCATCTAAATAGTGACTTCTAGAGAAGGACATGTATTGCTATCCAGACTATTTTACATAAGCCAAATCTCCAAAACACTCAAGCCTGTCCTTTTTAAAAGTATTTAGTTTCAGGCGGTGCCTGTGGCTCAAAGGGGTAGGACACTGTTCCCATATGTCGGAGGTTCCGGGGTCAAACCCAGTCCCGGCCAAAACCCATAAATAAATAAATAAAAATTTAAAAAAAAAAAAAAAAAGAAAAGAAAAGAAAAAGAAAACAAAAAAGTATTTAGTTTCTTTCTTTCTTTCTTTCTTTTTTAAATTTGAGACGGAGTCTTATTTTGTCACCCTCGGTAGAATGCTGTGGCAACACTGCTCACAGCAATCTCAAACTCTTGGGCTCAAGGATCCTTTGCCTCAGCCTTCCAAGTAGCTGGACTACAGGTGCCCACAATAATACCCAGTTATTTTTAGAGATGGGTCTTTCTCCCGCTCAGGCTGGTCTCGAATTCCTGAGCTCAGGCAACCTGCCTGCCTCAGCCTCCCAGAGTGCTGGGATTATAGGCATGTGTCACAGTGCCTGGCCCTCAAATTTCT
Organism: Loris lydekkerianus; assembly: GCA_963574355.1. NCBI lineage: Eukaryota > Metazoa > Chordata > Mammalia > Primates > Lorisidae > Loris > Loris lydekkerianus. The sequence continues at coordinate 33,739 of CAUYPK010024012.1, forward strand.
AACGTGCCAAAATAAGAAAATATCAGTGCAAGCAATATTAGGTAAGTCACAACTGCTTTTCTCAAAGAACTGAATTAGGTGTGAAAACGCACTGGGTTCACAGTGTTTGCTCACACTGCAAACACTCTCACTGGAGCAGATGACTCTCAAGTCTGCTCCTGGCTTTGACCCCAGACTATAGTGGAAGTCTCAAAGCTGTCCCCCGTTCTCTGTCCCGTTTGTTTATCTTCCTCACTGCAGCCCGAATTGCTTTCCATGATCAAACTGCATTCCTGCTCTAAGGCTCTCTCTAGCTCCCCAATAATTAGTGACTAAACTCTTCAGCCTGGCGACTGCTACCCCAGGAGCTCAGTCCCCATGAATTCTCTTTACCCTTTCTCCAGCCGCACCTAATTACAAACTGTCCCCAGAACACCCTGCGCCCCCTGGCCTCAAGACCTTTGTTTAAGTTGTTCCTTCAGCCTGGGATGGCCTCCTTACCCCCCACACCTGGCCGTCAAAGTCTTCCCAAACTTCCCTACAATTCCATCCCCTCCGAGAAGTAATGGCAGTGACCTTCACTTTCCAAGGGTCCCTGCCCCATGCCTGATTTATCGTAGTAACGCCCTGCTCCTCAGGCAGGGCTATTTGGGAACATGTAGCTCCCCTCTCAGACCTCAAGCCCCTGGAGAGCCCCACCCCAGTCCTTCTTTGTTTTCCCCATGCCACCCAGCAACAGACTCGCGGAGACAGTGGCCCGAGTGAGCTGCAGGAGGCGAGGGGACTGCCCTGTACACTTCTGCATACTTACGGTTCCCACAATTGAGACCACCGAGGCCGAACGGGCAGCTGCAAGTCAAGAAAGAAAGAAAAAAATCTCAAAGGAAGTAACAAGCAATTTACCCAAATAATTTTTAAATCAGATTTGTAAGAACTTCATCAGAGTATGTGATCACAGCCTACCTCATACAGGTTTCATTTTCAAGCCTATATCCATCTTCACAGGCTGAAAGAAGAAAAGAAAAGTGAATGTGTCTATTTACCTCCCATGGCCCAGACTCTGTTAAATTAAAAGCCAGCCATCCTAAAGTCCGTAAGAACATTCTAGAACCAGAAGACTGCAAACAGCTTTACAATTATCTATAACCTGACCTAAATACTGTTGCCAGCTCAACTCTTAACATTACCGAGAAACTTTTCTTAGCCTCTTTGTAGCTCTCAATTTCTTAGCTATAAAAAGCTCAAGGAGTAAGGCACTGGCCCCATATTCCGGAGGTGGTAGGTTCAAACCCAGCCCCGGCCTCCCCCACCCCCCCAAAAAAAGAGGATGATAAACACCTACTTGTTGTTTCTTGGAGGGGATTAAGGTAAAACAAGGCAAGCAAATGGCTTAGCATAGGCCTGGCACATGACAACAACTAAATACACGTTTGTAGCTGTAATTACTATCTGACAGATACAATTCTTTTTGGAAGTTCTCTACAGATGAAGAACGTAACCTGGGAAATATTTGTCTATACACTCAAAGACAAATGCTTCACCCTCTTTAATGTAAAGCAAAGCTCTAACCAAAGGCCCCCCACTATGGGGAGGTGGAACCAGTGGGTGTCCAGGATTTCATCAGAGAACACTCTGTGTAGGGTTATATGCAAGCAGCGGCCATGAGTTCTGGACATATCTAGATGTGTGCTCATGAGCCCTTTGCCTGAGAACAGAACTTTGAACGCTCTGACAGCGCTGCTCGTGGAACACGGCTTCACTGAAGCACAGCCTTTCCCCTGGATCAGCAGTTCCCAAATTTATTTGATCACAGAACATTTTCCACACTCCAATAAAAGGACAGAAGACCATGAGCTATATAATGCATACTTGGATGAAAGCAGACAATGGAAAACGGCCTCACAAATTCCTTGCTGCAAGGAATGGGAATTTGATTCAGGATTAATGTACGACATACATTGCATAAAAAATCACGGATGAGAAGGGGTCAGAGCATGGAGCATAATCCTGAAACAGATGGCAGACACAGCACAGCCGGCCGTGAGGGCCAGCAGCACGCGTGGCTGGGGGTGAGCTAGGGACAGTCTTCCTGAGTCTCTCCCAGACTTCCTGGAGTTTCCTGTTACAGATTTGCGTGTGATAACATTCCCCACTGAGATGTGTTTAATGTTCCTCCTCCTTTCTTAATGTTAGAAGCGAGACATTTCTGGCATTATCTTATTGTCACAGGCTATCTATTAACATATCGTGCAACACAGTTTGGAAAACACTGTTCTAAACGATCTGTATCTCTTTATCTCACTGCAGATCATCAGATAGCTGTGAACCTGGACTGCACTGTTTCGGCTCCACGGAACCACTTTTCCTGAGCTACACACTCTTGTATTATTTTAAGGGCTATTTGGCAGATGTGCAAGCAGCGACCATGGGAAAGTCCCTACTGTGTTACTGCAGGATGTCCCAGACCATGCTGCCACAGTACTACTCAATAACCTCCTGACAAGGACACCCCAGAGAAACGTCTCTCAGGCCAAGTGCCTGGAAAGACAGGGATGCTCCCCAACAAGTGCACTGTATTTTATGGACCCTGACTGTCTTCAGAATTGTTTTTCTCTTTGCCTCTGTTTCCAGGAAGCTCAGAACTTGCATGAGTGGCCTGCCCTCAGCAAACACACAGGGCATTATGGGCTTTCTGTGCATTCACTTTCCTTCTGGCCTCAACAAAAGGGTCAGCTTATTTGCCCTTCAACTCAATTTACCTTTTAAGTATTTTAAAATATTATTTTATTATGTGGTTTTTCATGAGGTGCTTTAAATCCTTTATGCAACAGAGAGGAGCATAATTGTATACCATGTGGGGAAATGGCCCATCTCCCAATCTTTGATACCTTCGAGCCCTCTGCTAGCCTTCCTGGGGTGGATCTTCTCTAAGGGACCAGCTGAGCACTCCTGCCTCTCCCTCGCAGGTAAAGCACCATGTCCCCACAGTCTTCCTCCCTTCCTCCTCCCTCTGTGTGGCTCTACTTTATGCTCTAGCAGGGTCACTGAAGTGGGGGATGCCACCCCCGGAAGGTCCATGGATGACCTGGGCTGCGTGGCAGCTACCCAGGGACTGCTCCACAGTCTCCAGTGACTCATCTCCACCCATCTCAGCATCAAGGCAGGCTGATGTCACACTAATTCGTTCTGTTCTGAACACTTCTTCCTGAAAATGTTTTTATATCAAATCTACCCACCTAACATCAGCTCTCATCCGCTGGTGGGACAGTTCCACTCTCTGGCTGTCATCCAGCCCGACACAGGGTCCATCTGTTGTCCTGCCTGTGAGCTGATGGGTCGGGCTGTTTTCATTTGACTCCCTGACGTGATATAATGATGTTTCTCTCTTTTAAATGGACTCATTCAGTCATTCCTCAACAGCTGAGTGCTACTGTGTGCCTGGTGCTGTTCTAGGGAAATGTCCTTAGCGAGGAGCTCTTGCCCCCTCTCCCCCGAGGATCCACTTCTCCTCACTCACGCCAGAGGGACTCTGGCCACAGAGCACCGAGGATGAAATGACTGTGGCAGCAGCTGCCCCAGTGACGTGTGCCCAGACTGTGCTTCCCTGCTGCTATGAGACACAAGTAAATCCAAGTCTTCTGAACTTAAAAAATCATAATAATAGGTACATGGTGGTGTAGTGAAAGCTTCATGTTCCCTCACAGGAGACTAAATCAAAACACGCCAATCTTTTCCTGTCCTACGTGCAGCTCCATAATCCATTTGTTCATTCAATAGACGTCAGTTGGACCCTGCAATGTGCTCAGTGCTATTCTGGACGTGGCTCTGCCTGCTCTCAAGCGCTAGCCGTCTGGTGAGAGAGAGACGCACAAACAGATTGTCAGATTCCTCCAAATGACGCTTGCTGGAATGGGCAGGACACCTACTCTAATCTTTTTTTTGTGTGTGAGAGCCTCAAGCTGTTGTTTGTGTGTGAGAGCCTCAAGCTGTTGTGCTGGGTAGAGTGCCATGGCGTCACAGCTCACAGCAACCTCCAGCTCTTGGGGTTAAGCAATTCTCTTGCCTCAGCCTCCCAAGTAGCTGGGACTACAGGCACCCGCCAGAAAGCCTGGCTATTTTTTGGTTGCGGTTGTCATTGCTGTTTGGCAGGCCCCGGCTGGATTCGAAACCGCCAGCTCTGGTGTATGTGGCTGGCGCCTTAGCCGCTTGAGCTACAGGTGCTGAGCCCTACTTTAATCTTGTATGTAGCTTCAACAGTCTGGCAAAGACATTTTATGTCAGGCACCAAACACATGGGTGTACATGTGTATGTACAACAGAGAACAAAATAGAGACTGCTAACGCATAAACACAGACACGCACCTTTGTCCTCTACTTACACGGAGGACTGACACGAGGTTTGAGGTGTCCAAAAAGAATATTTTAAATATCCCTGTGCTCCAGCACTGATGGCCAGAAGATGTCACTGCTAACCCATCAGAACCCAGCCAATACAGCTGCGGCCCAAGCAGCTCCAGGATTCACTCTGATCAGAGGCCTGATGGCCGCAAATACTGCTGAGAATGGGCTTCACGGGGCCTCGGCAACAAGCTCAAAACAAATACAGGTTTCCTTGTGCTGCTTCTTGGGTCACTACTTTGTAAACGCATGAGGCTGCTAGTGCCCTGCCACTGTATTTGGTAAATCTTTGATAGCTCTGCTGTTGCTGCTACTGGCCTGTAAGTGACACAATTATGAAATCACTGACTTGGAAAGAGAAGGAAGTGGCTCAGGCAGTCAGAAGCAAAGGTGGCAGGACTGTTCTTGAGGCACCGTCACAGGGGCCACAACGCCACTGTGCCCGTGATTCTGCCTATCTTGTGCACCTCTTGCAAGATGCACAGCATCCCAACACCACGGATTTTAGCCCAGTCACCCTCCCACACGAATTCAAGACCTTCTCCCTAAGAGGGCAAGAAATACTTTGGATCAGACCAGGTAGGGTGTACTCAGGAAGTACCATCTCTTTGTAGCAATGCTGCCATCTGACACAGTGCTGAGAAGTGCTGTGTGCCAGGCATGGGTCAGGATTGGTGTCCAGCACAGAGAGCTGGCCCACCTCTTCCAAACCCATCAGAGGTCCTGCCTGGAGAGCAAACAAAAGACCTTCCCCGCCATAAGCCTGACAATGCCAAGGGCCTGAAGCTCAGGGTAACAGTGCTGCCCTGAAATGTGTTTTTAAGATGGAATGAGTCCTCTCCTGGAAAGCCCTGACAGAACCCATGTCACCCTGCCCCCACAGGTGATGGTTACTCAGATTCCAGTAACACCCAGTGACATCTGTCACCAGCAAGGTGTTGACTGAGCAGGAAAACTGTGCCATCCGCATTCAGGTGGGAGGCAATGCTGAAAGCCACCTGGCCTTTATGTGGTCACAGATTGCAGCAGTCTTCTGTAAGCCAGGGTGCAGTGCTCTGGATCCAAATTGATCTCACTTTAAGGCAGTATTCTGGGACTATATTGAGCAGTTGGAGCAGTTCCTTCAACTGAAGGAACCTAAGCCTTACCTAAAAGATTAAAGAACTAGATTCCTACTCTCAAGCACTTCATGAAACCTTTAAAATTATAACTCATTGGGCCAGGCGCATTGGCTCACGCCTGTAATCCCAGCACTCAGGGAGGCCAAGGCGGGTGGATTGCTTGAGCTCAGGAGTTTGAGACCAGCCTGAGCAAGAGCAAGACCCTGGTCTCTAAAAATAGCTGGGCGTTGTGGCAGGCACCTATAGTCCCAGCTACTTGGGAGGCTGAGGCAAGAGAATCACTTGAGCCCAAGAGTTTGAGGTTGCTGTGAGCTGTGACATCACAGCACTCTACTCAGGGTGGCTGAGTGAAATTCTGTCTCCAAAAAAAAAAAAAAATCCAGAAAAAAACCCAACTATAACTCCCTGAAAAGCAGCCTCAGTAAAAGGCAAGTGAAAATGCGAACAGCTTACAAAGTACCTACATATACAATGCCTTAATTCTTAAAATAACCAATGAGGTACCATTATAACCATTCTAGAGAGGAGGAAACCAAGGCTCAGAGAAAACAAGTGACTTGCCGGAGATGATACATGATCAGTAAGGCAGAGCTGGGCTGACTTGGGGCATCTGAGCTGTAGGCAAACACACTGTCTACCGAGCCACAGCTGCCTCTCAAAGATATAGGCCTGACTCCATGCTTGTATTTCCACTTTAAAAGATTAGCAGGCAATAGATAAAATGTGGGGGAATTGAAACAATACTTTTTCTAATTTCTTCTAAGTAAAAAAAAGAATAGGCTTTTCTACCACAGGCATTCCATTCTCTTTTCTTTTTCTTTGATTGGCCAGACCTGCGTTCATCAGTCAGAAATAATGCTGTTATTCCAAGGAGATATGTACTCAACCCTGCCGTGAGCAGGATAAGGAAAACCAGTTACTATGCCCCACCCCCCACCCCTGGAGAAGAAAGAGAGCACCAGGCAGAGTTCCCAGACAGGTCACAGAACCACCGGCGAACCTGTGGCTACCTCGGCAGGAGTGATCCATCTTGTTGAACTGGAAGTAGCCTGCCTTGCACTGGCACAGGGCCACGCCGTCCAGGTCAGTGCAGACGGAGGTCTCTCTGTCACACTCAGGGCTCTTCCGCTTGCACAAGCTTCCCGCTAGAGTGGAAACACAGGCAGTGAAACAAACAAAACCTCCTCCACCTGAAACCTTAAGACATGAACTTTCTAGTTCTGGAGGCTCTGAGATCCCCATTCGGCACCACCTTCTACCACCCTCGCCCTGGTCAGCCCCAGCGTCTACTGACTATTCACAGGTGCTCCCTCCCCCCCCCATCGAAAGCAGCCTTCCAGCACTCCGCAGGCTGAGAAACCAGACTGGGAGGAAACAGGGCACTGTCCCCTCCTCGGACACTGGCTGCAAACACAGCCCTGGATGGTATGCTGTCTCCTGTGCTCTCACACAAAAGGAGCGGGGGAGACCATCATAAACCCAGAGTACATAATGATGCTCTTAGGGAGCTGAGAGATGGACCAAGAAAAACTTGAGCTGGCCAGACCCATCTCAGCTCTGTGCATCTGCAGAGCCCAAGGGACCTAGCCACGCTTCTTGTGGCAGGGAGCTTGCTTATTAGGAGGGAGGTGTAATTAGGGCTGTAGTGTGATCATCTGGCTGAGCCTCCCTACACTGATGGCTTCCAGAGAGTTCTTTATCTCTGCCTCTTCAGTGGTTTGCGCAGAGACCGGCTGGTCCGCATGTCAACGTCCAGTCACTAGGACACTGCCAAGAGAAGAAGAGGCGGGCAGAGAGGGAGCCCATCCTTCAGCCTTGCTACCTTGTTCATTTCATGGGTGAGAAACAATCATTTAGTATCAGAAAGCATTCACTGCTGGGCACACGGCTCTCTAGAAGAGGTATACACAGACACCACGGGGGTGCACATCACCATCTAAGACAGGCCCGACATGTAAATGGAACACATGGCAATAGAACAAAAATATGAGACCGGTTGGATAGCAAATAGTAACATGTTTACACCCAAGCCCAGGGCAGAGAAAGACAGGCCTCTGCTGCTGGGAGGGCAGAGCAGTTCAGGACAGGGAGACAGCTGACTGGGCAGGGCCACGTGTCTGTCCCGCGTTGAGGAATGAAGCTGATTTCCTAGGCACAGCTCCCCTCTCCCACCTTAAGGAAGACACCAGCCTAGTCACCAGCTCTTAACACTGCAAAACTGACTCTGGCAATGCAAGCTGACGCCTCACACAGGGCCCCGGCGTGCACCCCCTTTTGTGAGTTCTGAGAGCTGGTAGAGAGTCTCGTCACAGGAGGTTAAGCTTAGGACACAGCTTCAGTTCTCAACGCTGAATTTCCTGCCTTTATCAGTGGAAGCTGGCATGCTAAATCAGAACTCCATTTGTGTGTGTGTGACAGAACTTTCTTTGTTTATTGTAAAAAGTTTGTATTTAGGGGGCTAATTAAAAATGGAAACTCTCACCAGGCAAACACTGTAAAGACAGCATCAGGGAGGTAAAGAACTTCCACAATCCCTCAGGTAAACTCTTCAAAGGCTTTGGCTAGTCCACAAACCTTAATATAAAGAAAGACCTCCAGGGCAAAACCTGTCCAGACTTGACACCAGCCTTGTCTAGTGCCCAGCCTGAGTTGCAGGTCTGATTAGATATTTTCTGGAAGCCAATCTCATGTTTTCCTTCCGTTGTGCTGATTAACGCAGCCTGCTGGCAAATACTAACCCCTCTGCTGAAGCAGTAGCCCTTTCCTGCACAGAAGCAGATCCATACGAGAGTGTGGAAGCCTGGCCCTGACTAAACAGACAAAGGAGGAGCTGCTGTACTAAACACTCTCAAAGACCATTTTATACGTCTATCTGACAGAAGCACATACAATCCCATTTTCACGATAAGCCTGGCGATGTGATCTTTCTACACTGCAGTTCCCACGGTCTTTCTTGGGCATAACATCCACCAAAACAATGAGAATCTAAATAAATCTAAAGCCGAGACATTCCCGGGGGGATTTCCAAACACTGTAAACCCCTGAAGACTCTGAGAGTTGTAGTTCTTTAAAAGGCGAGGAAGTGGACCTCTGCAAATGGAAGGAGACAGCCCCAGAGGAGCTACAAACACCCCGGTGTCAGAAGCTGTCACCCCGTTACCACTCCAAAAGTTAGAGAGAGACAAGGCTGGGTACGGGCAAACTCTGGAGAAGAACTGGGAGGAAAAGCAGGGAAGTGAGCAAGATTCCAGCCAAGGTGTGCAGCTGCTGGAGGAGAGAACGGGACCGCAGGAGCAGGCGAGGACGACAGGAGGAGTGTTCCCAGGAGCCACACCCGAGCAGTCCGAAACGTGGAGGTCTGCAGATGGGCAGGGTTGCTCTGAGCAGCCGCTTTCAAATCCAAATATCTGGTTACTTGATTCGCAAGGCACGAATGCATTTACAAAAACGAAACCTGGCACGTTGCTGATCACAGAGAAGGGACTCCATACTGAGTGAATTGAAAGGTACCCTTCCTACCTCACTGCAGAGGAAAAAATGGCACCCTTGAATCATTGGCAAGAAAAACACAAAAGTAAAACCAAGGAGCCTCTAAGTTTTGAGCACAATATAATGGAACATGAACTTTCTAATTAACTCCCCAATCAACAGAACTTCAACTACAGAAAGTTTTGTTGTTTTGTTTTGTTTTTTCCAAATTAATAAATAGTCCTTAAATGGGCCAATCTCCAGCATTTATCCCAGAGTGAAACGTTAACTACCTGCGTCCCAAGCTCTGCAACACATGGGCCTGCTCAAGAAAGCTTTCTGGGCTTGGCGCCTGTGGCTCAAGCAGCTAAGGCGCCAGCCACATAACCAGAGCTGGTGGGTTCGAATCCAGCCCGGGCCTGCCAAACAACAATGACAACTACAACCAAAAAAAGTAGTCCCAGCTACTTGGGAGGCCAAGGCAAGAGAATCACTTAAGCCCAGGAGTTGGAGGTTGCTGTGAGCTGTGATGCCACAGCACTCTACCCAGGGTGACAGCTTGAGGCTCTGTCTCAAAAAAAAAAAGAAAGCTTTCTGGACCAGTGGTTCCAAAACCCCGACCACTGAGAGCGTCACAGATGTACTAGCAGACAGAGTACCCAAACCTGATGCCTACAACTTATCTCCAACATCTGGATGCCAGATGGGGAGGCTCAGACTAGATCCTACATCCCTCACCAGCCCTGGTTGTGTAGTAAAATGAGAGAACTTTGATCACTTATGATGTAGCAACTGGGACAAGCTTCCCTTGCAAAAAGTGCTTTGGATTTGAGCAGTCTCCCCATCCTAGAGGCCAACTTCCCCTTCAAGACCCAAATGTGCCTTCTGAATTTGTTCGAATACTTTCTCATCTGCCTCACACTAGATGCACACAGAAGCTTCTGACTAAACAGACAAAGCGAGACAGGAAAGGAAAACCTTCATCAGCTCCTGTGAGCATTCTGGCCCGCCTTCATCTAGTCTTGTTTCTGTGCATTTATAATAAACAAACAAGCAAACTAAAAAGACTATAGTTTGATACTGCACCTGCTTTTTTACTTAATAGTATATCATGATAAAGTTCATTGACAAGCCTATACATTCTGCACGTGCATTTCTATCTCCCCAAAGGAGAGGAACTTCTTAAGGGAAAGAAGAGGGATTTCTGCTTTGTTACATCAGCCCTTGTCCTCCCACACCAACATGGGAGATATGAAATAGAAGGGGCCTCATGCCAAGGACCAGGTGCCTCAGGGCTGTATGTGGTCAGGATTCTGTGTGTGTGAGTGTGTATATGTGTGTGTGTGTATGCACGTGCACATGCCCCAAAGTGCGTATACACCAAGACTCTTTGCTTAACACCCATTCCAAGACAAGCTCCGTGGTGCACACTCCTGGGCCCGAGCCCAGGATGCCATCCATTTCCATCCTAGGTCTGTGTCTAACTAGATGGGCAGAGTCCTCCCAGAGGGCCTTTCTCTTACCTCTAAAGATCCGTTTCTGAGATCCCAAGAGCTGGCAGACCTCAGCAGAGGATCTGCAGGTATTGACACATTTCTGTATCCCATCAGCCAGGTCAAACAGTGTCACATTGGAGGCCATGGAAAAGGTTGTTTGCAGTGAGATCACCACCACGTTGGACTCCCTACAGGCAAAGTGTGTGGGCTTTTTAATGGTCTTAAAATGACATGTGAGTCCTGGGGTTTTTGGAAAATGAGTGTCATCACCATTCTCCAGTGAGAGCCTGGGAGAGCATGAAGGTCCAGTGACCTTGGCCCTGGGTCACCCAGTGGCTTGATCAAAACAGGGCCCTGTTTTGTTGCCATCAGCCATGTCAGAACAGCCCCCCCTTTCTGTACACTGGCTCACAAGCAAATGTAATTCTGTTACTTACCTAGAAGCACGAACTGTGGATCGGATATAGCCAGGTAATGTGGAAAAACACACATTTAACTGAAAGGAAGAACAAGTCTGTGGTTAACTGTGAGTAAGACAAAGCCTTAGACCTAGAACCAAGATTTCCTCTTTTCAGGATAAAATAGGCATTTTCCAGCCATCAAGTTATCAGCAGGCAGCTTTCCACAGAAGTAGCTGTCCCTTTCTTGTTCTCCTCTTAAATGTCTTTCTGTTGTTCTGTGAGTACAAAGGGAAAGAGGCAGAGAGTAAATCAGTGGGGATAATCTTGGCAGGAAATGATGTTCAGAATGGCACCCTTGGATGCAAAACATCTTCAAAGGAGCAGATCTCTTCGAAGGCCCAGGATATCAAAAACCTCAGAGGCCACTGTTTATTTAGACTCTGCAAAGTGAACAACCTTCGCTGAAAAGGCTCAGCTCCCCCAGATCTAAGAGGCCCTATAGAGACCCCTCACAATCTACCATGAGTTGACCTTTAAAAAGGCTATCCATGAAAAGTCACATTACATGGTCAAGAGCCCTTTTGTTGAGGGCAAATTAAGAGCCACTCTCCCTGTGTTTGCCTTGTGCCCTCAGCAAATGCAGAAAATCCCTCCATAGCACAAAGCGTCATGCCTGCTGCACTGTCCCCTCCATAATGGGGGTCCTTTTGTGGAGCAGAAGGTCTCGATACCTTGCTCCATGCAGACCCATCTGTCTCCAAAGCCTTCGTCTCAGAGACATTCCACTCTCCAGAAGATAGAGATGAACATGAGATGTTACCAAACTCTTTTTGGCTTTGTTAGAATTGTTTTATAGTCTAATGGCAAAGATTTATTATTGTTTTTTTATTAGTAACTTGTTTTTCTGGTACTGATAAAGAGTAACATCTTGGGAAAAACCATTTATGTGGCTTACCCAGACACTATTCAAATCTTCCCTGTTTCTTGAGGACAGGTGTATCACTTTACCCATATGTTAGACATTGACAGTGGGTCAAAAATAACAAGTCAGATAAGTCATCAGGTCCTGTGCAGCGGGAAGGACTGCACCTCTGTGCTGCCACCTGAGAAGGAAAGATCTACTCCTCACCGCAGGACTAAGAGGCAGCTTGGCCTGACACGTTGCGGATTTAGGGGTGGGATTAGTAGACATGATAAATCCTGCTGTGTAGTAAAGAGTTTTACCTTGCCCAAAGAGAAGTCGGGCCTTTGCGCTTGGCTCCTGAGAGGTGATCTCTATACCTTCAGAAGGTCCTGTCTGTTTATCTGGAGGTCCTGGGCTATGCCAGAGAGTCTAATGATGTGGTTTATGGTGGAGGCTTTGGGTAACATACAATCAGCTCCACCTATATGGTGCTAGAGACAGGTCAGCCATATGGGCAGTCAGCCATGTCTGTGTCATGGAGCCCCAATCAAGGCTGTAGAGGCCGAGGCTTAGAGGAGCTCCTGTGGGTGGCAACTCTCATGCATCCCGTCATACACGGGGGCCAAGAGGAGCTGACAGTGTCTGCGACTCCACGGGCAGAGGACACCTGGAAGCTCTGGATTTGGGATCCTCCCGCCTCTGCTGCATGTGCCTCTTTCCTGGGCTGAGTCTAACCTGCAGACTTTCACTGTAATAGGACATCGCCATCCATCTAACAGCTTTCCATATCTTCTGCTACCCCTCTTAGTACCTTACTGAAACTGAGGTGGTCTTGGGGATCTCCAAAAAATTGAATTGGAATCTGTATTTTACACAAATAAAATTCATGGTCCTATAGACATGGACAATTCTTGCATAATATACTAATTCAAACCAATTCACCTCTCAATTTTCTGAACACCAAATCTCTGACTCAGGTATCAATGGAGAAGCAAAACTGATTGAGCTTTGTTTTTACCTCTTCTTTCTTCCTCTCCATTTTTCTGTTTTTTATTTTTCTGCTAAAATGCAGGAAAACAGGCCCTTTGGTAATCTATTCAGTGAATTCTCAAACCCTAGATAATCAGAATTAACTCTTACACCTTTGGCATTCCCTTGAGGAAAAAAAAAAAAAAGAGTATCATTCTCACCAGTCTCTGAAACAGAGGGAAAAAATCACATAGTATATCAACAGCAGATGGGGTCGGAAGGACTTTCTGGATCTTTCTTCTTCACCAATAGTATTGGTGCATTTTATCTATGTATCTCTGACTACGAGTTTGCATGTAGAAAAAATCACCAAGTCACAAATAAAAACACACATGAGGACATACTTAAACAAACACTTGTACTGGGCATCACTAGTTGTCAATGCCTCTCTTCTATTTCTGAAAGACTCTTTGTTTTACCCTGAAGTTACCCTTCCAAACATAATAAAGGTGAAGCGTCCCAGAGCTACAGTTGACCCTTAGGCAGTCCTCAATTTGGGATTAATCTGTTGTAGAAAGCAAAGGACTAGCATGAAGATGCCTTTCAGGAAACCTACCGTTTTGGTGATCTCCTTTTCAACTTCTTGTAGATCTGAATGTTTTTCCACAGTAGTATTAAGAAAAGTTCTCTTTAATTTAAACTCTGTCACGAAGGTTCTAACTGAAAATGAAAATGTAGCCCGTTAGACCACAGGACAGATGAACCTAATTAAGGCTGTGTGTCTGCAAACCTCTGGAGTATCCAGCCTCACTTGCCCTCACAGGGCAACCTCTGTGCGTTTTCCTCTACCTGAGGATGGAGTCCGTCTCTCTCTTTTCTAGGGTTCTCTCTAGAAAAGGGAATATTAAGGCTCGGTGCCCGTAGCTCAGTGGTTAAGGTGCCAGCCACGTACACTGAGGCTGGCAGGTTCGAACCCAGCCTGGGCCTGCTAAACAACAATGACAACTACAACAAAAAAAATAGCTAGGCATGTGGCAGGTGCCCGTAGTCCCAGCTACTTGAGAGGCTGAGGCAAGAGAATCGCTTCAGCTCAAGAGTTTGAGGTTGCTATGAGCTTTGACATCATAGCACTCTACCAAGGACTCTGTCTCAAAACAAAAAAAAAAAAAGAAGTGAGTATTTACTGGGCTGAGGTGAAAGCTCAGATTGAGTAAACTTTTAGGGGAAAAACTCCGAAGTCTTTCCTGTATGTGTAAGGCCTGCTAAGAGATGGAGGCTTCTTTTTTTTGTTCTGAGATAGTCTCACTCCGTCATCCTGGGTAGAGTGCTGTAGCATCAGGGCTCACAGCAACCTCAGACTCTTAGACCCAAGAGAGCCTCCTGAGTAGCTGGGACCATAGGCAACAACCACAACACTTCAATTGTTTTTCTATTTTTAGTAGAGACAGGGTCTCGGTCTTGCTTAGGCTAGTCTCAAACTCCTGAGCCTCCCAGAGTGCTAGGATTACAGGTGTGAGCCACAGCACCTGGTCGAAAGAGCCGTCTTGACAACTCTGACTACGAGTTGGCATGGGGTGGGATTAGGAGATATCGGGTGACCTCCCACATAACAGTTGCCCAGTGAAGCTGGGATGCAGGAAAAAGATGAGCTGGTCTAGACAATATAATCCCTGGACAGAGGAAAGCCCTTGCTCTTCGAGGTCTATAACCAAGTTATGTCCCCCAACTTCAGGGGGTGCTGTGGTTTCTTCTGCCCAGAGTCATCCCCATCTATCCAACCCCATTCTTATTGCTGAGAGGAAAAAAGGCTCCCAGAGGTTGCCTGCTTCCTAAGAATGATCACCCAGGCTCCCAAGGCCCAGAATTTAGCATTCAGACTCCCATGTGCCTATCTCCAAAGTTCGTCTTTCCTTTTTATCCTCTGGGCCCCAAGGAGTCTGATATTCTAAGGACTACCCGGGGGCTTCGGGAAAGGTGCCAGACACTTGTAGTGGGTCTATACTCCTGTGGCTGTGGAAAGAAAACAACCCATATTCAAGATGCTATGAGGTTCAGAAATGAAAGCAGCCCTATTGTCAAGGCCCATTTCACTCATAAAATGAAATCCTAGTTAACACCAATTTGTGCTATTGGGCCTGGGGGACTGGGACTCTCAAATGTGAAGACAACCAAAAATTAGTGTGGCATGCTTTATATCTGCCTCTTATCTTCCTTTATATTAAATTCTTATCTTCCCCTCTGGACAGAAAAAAAAAAAAAAAAAAAAAAACTGAAAACATAGGTCCACGAAGCTGCTCGTTCATGAAAAGCTCGCACGCTGAAGTGAGAAAGAGGCCCGCAAATGAGCCAGGGAAAACATTTAACATCTTACACTTACTGTCTAAAGCCCTTAATCCTTATTTAACATCTTTTTGCTTGTTCTACAGTTCAGTGAAGCCAGCTGCTTAGGACTCTTTCTGAGCAGTGGGGAGTTCTTTGAAAACATTCTTGGCCAAATGAAAAAGCATTTCAGCATGCTCTAATTTGCATATTCCTCTGAAGTTTAGGAACAATGAAGCTAAATGACTTGAAAAGGGAACGATGATTGTTAATGCAACAGAACTGCTCTCCTCGTGATCCCTGCTACCTGTGGGACGCTCACACTGGCTCCCAGAACAGCCGCCTTGCTCCTCCATTTTCGCATCTCACATGTCTGAGTTTATACCCAGACTCTGTATAGAAACACACATCGCAAGTGTCATCAGGTACACAGATCTCCTCTGGATCGGGACAGCAAATGTGTGGCCTCTACTTTTAGATGCATCAGCCTCCTTCCCCAAAGGTCTGCACTCAATCCAGGCAGAAGTTGTTTTTTTTTTGTTTGTTTGTTTTTTTAAGACATTATTAACCCCTTCTTACCTGCAGTCCATTGTTTGGCTTTAAGTCGAATTTTTACTTCACATTTACCTGTTGATTTCCCTAGCTTAATGATTTTTGTTTGGAAGATCTATAATTATTACTTTGTATTTGGCAAATTATTGCTTTCAGTTCTGGTCCAAGAGCTTGAGGACTGATGTTAAATGATACCCCCATTTGGATAGCTCTTTAACATCTTCAAAGCTTGTTCAAATGTGTTACTTTTATCTTTAAAACAACTGTGAGTCATTATAACAAAGATATTTGTACCAGAATGTTTACTGCAGCCCTATTCATAATTACTAAGTCATGGAAAAAGCCCAAGTGCCCATCAATCCACGAATGGATTAATAAATTGTGGTATATGTACACCATGGAATATTATGCAGCCTTAAAGAAAGATGGAGACTTTACCTCTTTCTTGTTTATATAGATGGAGCTGGAACTTATTCTTCTTAGTAAAGTATGTCAAGAATGGAAGAAAAAGTATCCAATGTACTCATCCCTACTATGAAACTAATTTATGGCTTTCACATGAAAACTATAACCCAGTTATAACCTAAGAATAGGGGGAAGGGGAAAAGGGAGGGGAGGGAGGGGAGAGGTGGACGGAGGGAGGGGGGTTGGTGGGATTACACCTGTGGTGCGTCTTACAAGGGTACACGTGAAACTTAGTAAATGTAGAATGTAAATGTCTAAGCACAATAACTAAGAAAATGCCAGGAAGGCTATGCTAACCAGTGTGATGAAAATGTGTCAAATGGTCTATGAAACTAGTGTATGCTGCTCCATGATCACATTAATGTACACAGCTATGATTCAATAACAAAAAAGACAAAAAAAAAAAAAAAAACCCAGTCTACTGACTGCCCAAGTTGATAACACATTCCAATGACTTCAGCTCCAGAGTTGTGAAGTGAGTGAACACAAGCTAGATTCTCTAAGTTTGTTCTCAAATTCTGACTTGATTATGTGTATTTGTTCTATCTTCTCTGGTCAGAGACTCATTCTTTTTTTTGGGGGGGGGGAGGACAGAATCTCACTTTGCCGCCCTCTGTAGAGTGCTGTAGCGTCACAGCTCACAGCAACCTCAAACTTGGGCTCAAAGGATCCTTTTGTCTCAGACTTCCAACTTGTAGGGACTACAGGTGCCCACGACAAGGCCCATCTAGTTTTTATATTTTTTGTAGAGGTGGGGTTCTCACTCTTGCTCAGGCTGGTCTCCAAGTCCTGAGCTCAGGCGATCACCCTATATCAGCCTCCCACAGTGTTGGGACTACAGGGATGAGCCACAACACCAGGCTAGAGAGAATCATTCTAAATGTTAGAGAAAGCATACATACAAATTTTAGCAGATTTTTAAAAAGACTTTTAAAATACATATCTCAGTCTATGCTATGTAAAATTCTTGCTTCTCAGATCTGGAGCAGTAGCTCATACCTATAATCCTAGAACCAGGTGAGGTCAGGTGCTTGAGATCAGCCTGAGCAAGAGGAGATCCAGTCTCTATTGAAAATAGAAAATTAGTCAGACATTGTGGTGGGTGCCTCTAGTCCCAGCGACTTGAGAGGCTGAGGCACAACCATCGCTTGAACCCAGGAGTTCAAAGTTGCTGAATGGAGGCCAATGCACTCTAGCCTGGGCAACAGAGTAAAACTCTGTCTCAAAAACAAACAAACAAAAACAACAAAACAACAACAACACCAACAACAAAATCTTGCTGCTCTTATCTCCAAAATGCTTTCTGTTTTTCAGACTTGTCATAATGTAGCACATTCCATGTGTTGGCTGGTCTAACTCTCTTTTTACAAGTGCAGGGTCCCCTTCTAAATACATTCTTGATTAGGTTTCTCTTTCCTTCTTTGTTTTATAAAATGTGAGGTCACTGACAGCATCTGCGGTTTAGAGGACTTCCTAGCCATTCTCTCAGCAGAATCACTAATGATTACACAGATGCAATTTTGGCTTCTGAGAGGTTTCCATTCACGGCCATATGTCTCCAGAAGCATTAGCAAAACATGGTTAGGAGATCCTTGCAGGCTCTCTGTCACCTCCTGCATGTGGTGTGTCGGATGTAGCAAGCCCTGAGGGCTAGTGACAAGGGCACATAATTTGCCTCCAGAGTAATTTTTTTAATTCTTCTGGGGCTTTTTTCCTATGGCTCATAGCTTCATGGGAGGTGAGGGTCTATACTCTGTGACACGGGGTTGCACGTGAGAATAGCCCAGGCAGCTTTTAAAGCATACCACCTTCCGCTGATAAAAGTGGAATCTTGGAGGGCTCGGGCTACACTAGAATACCAGATAGGCTGTCATCCTGATGACTTCATGATGAAAAGACCAAGTCCTTAGAAGACAGGCGTTATTCATTACCGCTTCAGTTCTGCTACGTATGAACTATGCGCCATAGACAACCCCTTACTCAACAGCGTGGAATGGTTAATATTATGTATGATTTTCCCAGAGCTGGGTTTGTCCTGGCTGTGCCCCCTTTACAAGCTTTGTGACTTTGGGCACATTACTTAACATCTCCTAAATGTGACATTATCTACTCATTGAAGTTTTAAAAGGATTAAAAGGGATAACACGTATAAAGTACTATAATGCCTCAGTAAATACTAAAAGAAAAAGTATTTAATCATTCTTGTTGCTAATTTACTTAATCTCTCTATCCTTTTTGTCATCCAAAAATGAGAATAGTAATAGAACCTAGCTCAAAGGGTGGTTTCAAAAATTAAAGGAAATAAAACATTCCCAACATTATACTTGGTACATAGTAAACACATAAAGAACTGCTTGCTGTTGTGATAATAAGCATATGAAAAGCAGTAAAACAGGGTGGTGCCTGTGGCTCAGCGAGTAGGGTGCCAGACCCATATATCAAGGGTGGTGGGTTCAAATCCGGCCCCAACCAAACTGTAACAACAAAAACAAAATAGCTGGGCGTTGTGGCGGGCACCTGTAGTCCCAGCTACTCAGACGGCTGAGGCATGAGAATTGCCTAAGCCCAAGAGCTGGAGGTTGCTGTGAGCTGTGACATCACAGCACCCTACGGAGGGCAACAAAGTGAGACTCTGTCTTGGAAAAAAAAAAAAAAAAAAGGCAGTAAAACAATACCTGCAGTTGACTCCTCTGTGTAGTTGCAATCCTCGACTTAGTTCATGCAAGTGAAAAGTACTTACAAACATACTAACATGATATAAAAGTAAGGTGTGCCTGTAAATAATTTATAATACAGATATGGAAATTTATAATGAGTTTGAGTCTGCCAGTCCCTTTGTGTGGTAGGCTGACTCACCTGCCTTCAAAGATTCACATCCTAATTCCCAGAACTTGGGACTATGTTATCTTACATGGTAAAAGTGGCTTTGCTAATGTGGTTAAGTACGGGTCTAGAGACGGGAAAATTATTCCAGATTCTCTGGGTGAATCAAAAAATCAGAATAAGAAAGTGGGTCTGGATCCACCCAGAGAATCCAATTAATCACAAGGACTTTTATGAGAGGGGCACAGGATGCCCAGGATGAGTGGAAGGAGATGTGGGGACAGAAGCAAAAAGTCAGATTGCCATGAGGACCAGGCCAGGAGCAGAGGAATGCAGGTGGATTCCACGAGCTGATCAGGGCAAAGAAATGGATTCTTCCAGAAACCTCCAGAAGGAACCAGCCCTGCCCTCATGTTGATTTTAGCTCCAAAAGACTCATTTCATACTTCCGATGTCAGAACTGTAAGAAAATTAATTTATGTGGTTTTAAGCCAATAAAAGTTTGTAAGTTGTTACATCAGCAGTAGGAAACTAATACATTTCCTTTGACTCCAAGTGTGAGTCAAAGTGTATGCCCTGCTGACAGCTTTGGGGCACAGTATGTTCATGACCTTTATTAACTGGAATTTCTTTTTCTTCTGAGGTAGGTACAGAAGTTACTTGAAAGAATACTTAGGTTTTAATTCTCCCAAGAAAGAAGGAAGCAGTACAATCAATTCAACAAATATTTGCTAAAGACTTGCTCTATGCAAAATTTTGTATGCATATTATCTGAGAGAAATAAAATTAAATAGTAACTATGACACAGTTTTACACAATGTAAACGTGAAAGACTATAACCTGATTATCTCAACAGCAAGATGCAAATCAATACTGTTTCCTGGTATCTACCAATATAGATTATGGGTTATTCAAGATTATATCAATGAAGTTATTTATGTTTTATAGTTAAAGAAATATGGTAAGGTTTAATTCTGATGAAGTAATTACTTTCAAAATTAGCAAAAACGTATGTGTAAAAAGTAATCATGGTAATCAAGGGAACCTTTGTTAATAGCAGAGAATTATGTAATTTTTTGACTGTGTGTAGCGTTGTCATATTTTGTAAATAAAAACAGAACACCCAATTAAATTTGAATATCAGGAAACAATCACTTTGAATATAAATATACATATTTGGGAAATATTTATGCTAAAGAAAAATCATTGTTGAACTGAAATTCAAGTTTAATGGGGCTCCTTATATTTTAGCTAACAACCTTAGTGATCCTGCTGTTGGAAAAGCCAATTAACATACAAGCAATCCCTACTTTTTACTGTACATTTATAAAAATCACATCAGAGGAGAGAACTATAAAACAAAGATCATTTAAATCTTACCAAACATAAGCTTCTACTTACCCAGATATCACCATTTGTATTATCAGGCTGTACACTAGTTAATTAAAATGCAAATTGAGGCCATTTTTCCTGATGAACACACTTCAAAGATGGATAAAACTCATGAATAGCTGATTAATGGTGAAAAATGATATATGGGTTTTAATGACACCATGACATACGTAAATCAGTGAAATTTGAAGCCAGAAAAAGGATAAATGATTGTATGTAATTATGAGATGGTCTGTGGATTATAAAACAGCAAGTCATCTCCTTAAGGGGATTTGGCACACAGGGTTACTTCTAGGAAGTATCGGGGGACATCTAACCACATTATGTTCTTCCTTCTCTTCCGAACCGTCCATTTGTCCAGCTGAAATCTAGTTAAATAAAATTCCAAGGCTCCCTGGAGGAAAAAGAAAGGTCTCAAAAAAGGCAGAGGAAGAACAGTTCCCTAATTTGAATTAGAAATTTGGGACAGGGTATATGCGGAGGGGATGTGCTGTCTAATTTAGCATTAACCAACCCATGAGGGGGGAAGACGAGAAAAAAATTGAATAAACCTCCCTATTTTCTCCTGCATTTCTCAAGAACAGGCCCCCTCTAAGACAAATGGCTGGTGCCATCTATGGTCTGGGGACTTTAGACATAAAGTCAAGAAACTGTAAATGGTCAGCCATACCTTGTAACAGAGTTCCAATAGTTATAGATTTGAGGGAGCAAGAGATCAGTTATTCAGTAATTAAAAATAATAGATACGTCTTGACTATTAACAATGTTCTTAAGAATCATCCCCAAGCTGTTTCCATCTGCCAGTTCATAACATGCACTTGTTCTCAGGGCCTTTTGATGTCGTCTCCTAATCTTCTCCTGGTTACCCTTACACCCTGGCCTGGAACACAGCCAGCACGTTGGCAACCCTAAGTCACCGCCCCTTCTCTGAGGTGTGTCTTTTTGAATCCAGCTACCTTCCCACACCTTCAGGCCAATTCACCACCAATTTTCTGATGTTGAGAACCGACAGCTGGTCCTCATTTCCATTTCTCCAATTTTCTGAAAATGTTTTCACAGCTGGTTTTCTTTTCTTATTTTTTTTTTTACATTAGCTGTTATAGTTGTGCTAATTTTGTTTGTGAATGTATAAGTATATACCCTATTTTGTTTAGGTATAAAGGCTTAATTAGATTCCATGGAGACATTTCTGGCCATCGTGTAGGTTAAACTGTTCTTCCCATTGCATCCTGTCAGGAGGTACGCAATGTTACATCGGTGATGGTCGTTTCATGTAAAGCAGAGACAGCAAGATCACTCTGTTGTGTGCGCTTTTACACTTTATGATCAGCAAGTACAGTTAATCTGCTACAACTCAGCAGACGTGGTACTAAAAGTCACCAGGTATGCAACATTGCAAAATAAAAATCACAAACTTCATGGAGAAAATCAGGTAAGAGGCACAACACACAAAAACTTCATCAATAACACATTAAACGAGAGAAAAAATAAGGTAGGAGCTCAGTGGAAATGATAGCACAGTTTTACACATATTAAATAAATGGTTAGGAAATGCAGGAACACTGTATAAATAGGTCACTTTGTCCTGAGAAGACCTGAAGTTTCCATCGAGATGTGGGTAACAGAGGATGACTCTTGAGAATTAAATTATGCATATGCAAGTTCAGGATTTGCATTATGTTCCAATTGTTCCCTGCTATATTAATCATATTACAACTAAACTGTGGTTTCAAAACAAGCTATAGCACAAAAAATCTGTGGGTTAATGTTTTGACACCCTGTGACCATCTTATTTCTCACCAACCTTTCTCTTACTGCTTTTAGCATGTATTGATTACCCCTGCCTACCTCAATAATTTCAATAGCACTTGCAAAATGATGACTTTCTAATTCCTCAAGCCTACACTTACTCACTAACAGCCATCTATACAAGGAGTTTTCTCTTCCATACTGAGAACAGTAATACCCCTCACATTATCAAAAGTCTAGTCCTTCTTTTCTTGGCTGATATTCAAGTGTCTGAAAGCCATGATTTTGGATTCCCTTAGTCTTCCTGCCTTTCAGTTTCTTTAACTCTTTCTCATATCACATGCTTTGGAATTCTTTCACTGCTCTGGTCATTTAATTAAAAAAAAATTCCTATTGCACATGGAAAATATAATTGGAAAAAGTGGGATCTGATTGAACAAACCGAGACAGTTGTCTTCCTCCCTCTGGACATTACCATTCTAATAATGTAGCTCAAAGGTGGTGTAGCTTTGCCAAGAGTCATGTCTTACTGTTGACTCATATTTTTACTAAAATTGCTAAGCTAAATTTCCTCCAATGTCACTTGTTCAATTTGTTTTAAGACCAATTATCAAGGCTGGACAAGGTGGCTCACGCCTGTTATCCCAGTAGTCTGGGAGGCTAAGGCGGGTGGATTGCCTGAGCTCAAGAGTTCGAGACCAGCCTGGGCAGGATCGAGATTCCATCTCTAAAAAATAGTTGAGCATTGTGGTGGGCACCTGTAGTTCTAGCTACTAGGAAGGCTGAGGAAAGAGGATCACTTGAGCTCAGGAACTTGAGGTTGCTATGAGCTATGATGCCATGGCACACAAGGGCAGCAAAGTGAGACTCTGTCTCAGAAAAAAAAAAAAAAAAAAAAGAATTAAGAAGACCAAGTATCAAGAACTTATTGTGTTAAATCTCATTTTAGTAAATTCAACCCAATTTTCCTGATTTTTGTATTATTCAGGGTTTTTTTTATGCTAACTATAAACCTAAGAGGCTTCACATTTTTACACAAGTTGTTAATAAATTTGATTAGCCAAAGGCCAAGGACAGAGCTGCCCTTCACTGTGATCATTCTGACATTTCTTGATTATGATCATTATCCAGAGCTCAATCTATCAAACTGTCCTTGCCTCTAGCTAACATTTCTTCATCTAATCCTCAAAGATATCAAGGGAGAGACTTTGTCAAATGCTTTGCTGAAGTCCAGATAAGATATCCTGGATCTAAAGTAGGCCCCTTAATTTCCCCTTTAGTTACACCATCTAAAAAAGAAATGAGGTTACTGAGACATCACATGCTTTTGGTGAAACCACGCGACAGCCTTGTGATCCGGCCTCCCCATCAGGGAGCCCACAAACTGCTATGTATCAAACAACTCATTCATCAATACAACAAAGCCACTGTTTCTAAAAAGTGGAAATGAGATATGTTTAGGGACAATTACCTTAAAATTCATATAAAGTATTTGTGTTTAATTTCTACTATGCTTTGACCATGGATGAATGTTACGGAAGCATGAAAATATAATAAATGACAAAAAGCTTGATTCCAAAAGAAGATTCTTCATTTAAGTTTTTGAAGCACTATATTAACTTTAATTTTTATGTATTTTAAAGAAATTCTTATTATTTTAAAGTATTTATATATATTTTTTCTTTTTTTAGACAGAGTCTCTGTTGCCCAGGCTAGAGTGCCAGGGCCTCATCCTAGCTCACAGCAACCTCAAACTCCTAGGTTCAAGCAATCCTCCTGCCTCTGCCTCCCAAGTAGCTGGGACTACAGGTGCCCACCACAACACCTGTCTAATTTTCTTTTTTTAAACCTGCTCAGGCTAATGTCAAACTCTTGACCCTAAGCGATCCACCCATCTCAGCCTCCCAGAATACAAGGATTACAGGTGTGAGCCCCTGAGACCACTGGATTTACAGTTTTTTAAAGGATAAAATGTGGAAGTCAGTTTTATTCTCCAAATCTGCTATTAAATTTTTACATCATTAGTTTGTAACACTGGCTGTGAAGCCTCATTAAATAACATTTCAACATTACTGGCTTTATGGGATGTGTGATCGGTCTATAAATCTATTTAAAAAGAGCTAAGAGACATCAGTTTAACAGAGTTCAACAAAAGGGATCAATCAGTAACTGCCTGGCAGGCGATCCTGAAAATAGATCACCTGCACTAAAATTCTAGCATTGCAGTTAAATTTGGGAGGGAATATCACTCCAGCAGAGTCCACGTAGCATTATTTCATAAAATTAAAATATGAGTGACAAGAAATGTAATGACTATCTCTGAATAACCTTAAGACTCTAAAGAAGTGTTTCTGGTTCTACAGGACCTAAAACAACCCCATCTTTGTCTTTAAATTTGTGTAGGAAAATCAGTTTGTAGTACAATTACCAATTTTTTTCTCATGAATTGCGGCTGCTAAAAACCAACAGAATGAGGTAAGTGGCTAAGTACTATAGATACATATAAATATATATATGTAAATACATGTAAGTATATATAAATACATAACTGTATACATATATACTTATACATGTGTAAGTAAACTCACACTACTGCATTTAAATGTCTGTCTTGTTTATTTTAAGATGCTAAAACAGCTGTGCTTAAAGGTATCAAAATATGAACATGACTATATCCATTGCTTAGTATAACACATAATGCATATAGAACATATAAATCTCTTAAGAGGAGAATATTAGGCATCTAATCCAAGAAAAAGGCTTAGTATTATAACAGTATCTGGAAGAGTAATTTCAGTGTTATAAAATAGAAAATACTGAAGTCAATTTACATTAATTCAAAAAATAATAGCATCAATCCTATTTATCAATGCCATTTAAAAGAGGAAATGAGCACTTTACCATCATGGAATTCCTCTAGGAATTCTGCATCTTAATACCACTTGGTAATTTCCATCTTCTGTTGAAATATCAATCATTTTCTCTAGAATGTCCAACATTGTAATTGCTATATTAAGCAAGAAATGAAATTCATAAGGCAAACGATTCCTTCTTGTCTCTCCACATTCAGAATAGAAATTTTTGGTTTGCTTCTTTTCAATGATTTTTTTTTTTTAATCTGAGCATTACCACAGCATTATTGTTTATCATGCTAGCCTATATTTTAAGGAATTACGGAATATATATCATACAAATGAAATCAATTGGCCAGTAGTAAACTCTACAAAATAT
Source organism: Loris lydekkerianus (assembly GCA_963574355.1). NCBI lineage: Eukaryota > Metazoa > Chordata > Mammalia > Primates > Lorisidae > Loris > Loris lydekkerianus. The sequence goes on from CAUYPK010024012.1 coordinate 59,006, forward strand.
ACTTTGCTATGCAAAGTTTAATATTAATTCCAGATGACCTTCCTATGAATGTATTCATTTCTCTCCTCTTTTTTCACCCCGTGTAAGCAAATTCCATGTTAATGGCAAACTGAGCTCCGGCCCAGGAAATTACTGCCTTTGCTTTCCATCTATTTGTAGTGAGCTACCAGGACTATAAAATTAATGGAATAGAACATTGTCCAGGTCCATGCCAATTACTTTTAAAATAAACATCTTTTAACTAAAATGAACACTGTACTAGTATAAGTATTTGCTTTGGAAAGTGATTTTTAAAATTAGAAGAAAATCTTGCCTTAGCTTTCATAATGATCTACCAATCCAAGTCCATTATCCTCCTCAAATTGATGAGTTCCATTGTGGATGGCACTTAATTAAATAAGGTAATGCATGTTCTTATTAATATGAATGTTCTTATTCATCTGATATGAGGGAGGTCACATGGCAAAGAAAGCCAAATTTTAATGGTTACATTAAAGGATATTTTCCAGGCTGGCAAATATAAAAGATTCTAGAAGCATAATTGTTTTCCAAATATTTATTTTGTTCTATTCAGTTAATTTTGCAAATCAACACAGTAAGATTCCAGTTTTTTGCCTTCTATTCCTTTTTGAAATCAACAGAAGATCTTGTGATTCTTAGGTATGCTGGTTCACATTTATTTTACTTACCTTTATAAACTTTCCCCCTTTTTTAAAAATACAAATGTTTGGGTATAATTCACCTTGATACATGATTGGTTAATGCAAAGACATTCTTGAAAAGCAAAGTTCTGCCGTAATGATTCTGAATGTTGTTACCTAATATTGTGTCACATTTTCTATCAGATATTGATATCCAAAAATGAATATATGCATTAGGGTCTTTGATGAATAAATTTCAAAATAAGAAAGAAATAAGGATGTAGCCACTTGTAGAATTTAAAAACCACTTAGATTAATTAATACTCTTTTCACACATATGCACACACACAAAGAATATGAATGACATAATAATGAATTTCAAATTATGAAAAAAATTACGTAAAGAGAATAGGAAACATCTTTTGTATTTGCAATGAATGTTACACTCAGAATGGGCTCAGGTGAAGAGGATTTTTATTGGCCCAATGAAAAAGGTTTTTTACCTTCTACCGATAAACACTGGAATGGAAGGAGCTGGCGTACTGCTGTAAGTTTCATAAAAGAATAAATAACACCCATTTTCTGACCAACGTAGACATTCATATAAGGAAAGTGAAAAAAAGAAGAGAGAAAGAGAAAGAAGGGGATTAGTATGTATAAATATCATTTAAAATTACAATGGAAATAATTTTTAAAAAATTTCACAGAAACCTAATGACTATCACAGAATAGTTTGAGAAATAACAGAAATAGCTCATTTGAATCTTAGTTTAATTTACAAACCATAGTCTCCGTGGGATGCTAATGGCCTCAAAGCAGGCTTCCAGATCTTAATTAGTTAATTAGGTTCTCAAAGAGAAGATGATTTCAGAGTGTTACTTCTAAGATTTTTTAGAAGGCAATGAGACGCTGAAATTATAGTTGAAATGGTATTTATAAAGAAGAAAGACAAATAGCAGAGAGTATTTAAACATGTAATGTACATATGGGAAGATAAAAGCATGGGAATATGTTGGGTTTGAAGGCAGACACAGGACCTCTCTGTCTATACACACACACACACACACACACACACACACACATGCATGCATACATTACACGTACGTATGTATTTTTTAAGATAGGTACTGCCCACATCAGCACAGTGAGCCAGCAGGTAAATGACAACAGGGAAGAACTGTCACAGTACAGGTGCCTCTTCACAGATCTTTGAGCCTAACAGTTACTCTACTTCCCCTTTGCAAAAATTTTTGCAACCCACCCTGACTAGAAACACACAGGGAAGCGAATTCCAGGGAGCGTTGTTCAGCCTAGCCAACTTAGCATACCACCAGGCCACCAGAGTATGTTCAGGGATTAGCCAGGAAATGAGAGGACAGCCTGGTACCACAATGTGCGCTCCAGTAAAATGCCTCCAAGCTACAAGCTTGACTAGGTTTAATTTAAACCCACTTGTGTGCTGTTTAAATTAAAGGTGCTGTATGGGTCAGCTGCTGGCTGGAACAAAGGGCAGACCAAAGGGTTTAGCCCAAGAAAACTTGAGAAAGGGGCTGCACCCAGAGCAGTGAGCAGAATTAGGGTAATTAACGAGGGCCTATGGAGCACTCACAAACTGGCAATAGAGGGGAGCCATTTCCACCCTGGTGCCAGCTGGTCAGAGGAGGGAAGAGCACCAGTGAGCGACACTGGGGACCCTATTGAGATCTCCAGCCGAGGAAGGAGCCTCGTCCAAATGGCACCAGCAAAGAGGGCACAGAGGGAGCCCAACACTCTGAATTCCTCCTGCTCCCGTCTTCCACCTCACACCGTCTGCTAACATTGCTGAACCCAGCTGGACCTCTGCAGGCAAGGATGCCCAGGCGACGTCTGCAGCCTCCTAGAGTGCAGAGCAGAGCAGACACAGGTGGCAATGAATCTGAACAGGAAACTGAGAGTGAGCAGCCCAAGGATCAACCTGGACTAAAACAGCCCCTTTTATAAGGACACATTTTTTTTTTAATAATGTGGGCTGTTTCTACTGAAAAATGTACCAGTCAGTAATACAATTCTGAAAATGTTACTAAGGGTGACAAATTTCTAGAAAATACTAAATTACTCAAAAGGTAGTTAGTTGCTCTGAAGGGTCTGCTCTCCAGCAGCGACGGTGGTTTTTCTTTGCTATTTAACATCATACCCCTTGGACGCCAGGACACTTGTGAGCCAGGGCAGACCTTCGCTGCTGCACCCTCGACCCACTGCTCCCCAGGCTTGCAGCCCACCATTGTGGGATCCCTGCTCCCTCTCCCACTCTCCCAATCCTTCACCCACCAAACCCCAACCTCTTCCCACATGGGAGCCCAGAATTTGAGGTGGTATCTCCCCTTCTTACCTGCCCGTGACCCTATGCACAATAGACTATTCGTCTTCGGCAATGCAACTTCTGCTCAAGGACAAGGTAGTGCCTGGATAGAGGGTGGACAGAGCCCTACCCTGCCTGTCACCCTGAATCTTATTTCTGGACAATCCTGGAAATACTCATGAAATGAGACATAATTATTGAATGTCTTGGACCTTGAAATTTTCTTTTTTGTTTTATTTTTCACTAATTTGATGGAATTTTCTCTGTATTAGGCACTAAGTGATGTTTTCTTGTATTCTACCTGTATTTCCCATAACAAGACATGCTTAATATTGACATAGGAGAGGAAGGATTCTTGGAAACCCAGGTGGCTCTGATAGCCAGTTGGAAGATACTTTACAGAACTACAGTTTTAATTCCCATCTTCTAAAAAAAAAAATATGACATTTCACTTCTCCAGATGTTTAGACTTTGAATTTTATTCTGACATTGATAAAGTGAATTATCTTTGGATAGATATTAATTTCTTTTTAAAAGAAACATTAAAAATAGAAGAAGCCATGTAAGCATTTCTACAATCTACTGGGTTTCTCAAAGCTGAGCTACTGGTATCAATTAATTTAATTAGAAATAAATGTCAGTTTCTGTATGTTTGTTTCCACTAGTTTGATAAATTGAAAGCATTGTCAAAGTTTTGCCTGTTCTTTTATTTTTAGTTAATTCAAAAAATTAAGAGAAAAGCTTTAATATCGCCTTATAAGATATGAATTCATGTAATGTAATTTGAATTTTTTTCCTTTTGAGCAATTACTTTATTTCTATAATAGTGTTGATTTACAAGATGGATATTTTAAAATATCAGGTTATTGATTGAAAAGCATTCAATGTAAAAGGCTAAAAGATATAAACATGATGAGAGAAGAAAATGACTTTTGGATTCTTCCATTCCTTGATTTAAAAAATAAAAAAATCAACCAAAATAGTTTGAGACAATAGGTCATTCTAATTCACCCACGAATGTATCAATAAATTGTGGTATATGTACACCATGAAATATCATGCAGCCTTAAAGAAAGATGGAGAATTTACCTCTTACATGTTTACATGGATGGAGCTGGAACATACTCCTCTTAGCAAAGTATCTCAAGAATGGAAGAAAAAGTATCCAATGTACTCAGTCTTGCTATGAAACCAATTTATAGCTTTCTTATGAAAGCTATAACCCAATAATAGCCCAATAAGAAGGGGAAACGGGAGAGGGAGGGGAAGAGGGCAGTTGGATGGAGGGACAGTAATTGGTGGGACCACACCTACAGTGCATCTTACAAGGGTACATGTGAAATTTACTAGGTGTAGAATATAAATGTCTTAACACAATAATAAAGGCTATGTTAACCAGTTTGATGAAAACATTTCAAACTGTATATAAAACCAACACATTGTACCCCATGATTGCATTAATGTACACAGCTATGATTTAATAAAAATACATATATATATATACAGATATATAAAAAATAGATAAGGGTCAGAGTCAAATCATTCTATTATAGACATACTCTTATTTGATGATGTGAATGTTACTTTCTTTGCATTATTATTATTATTATTGCTTAATATTTCTATGTAGCAATTGTCTGATTCCTTTTCTGAAGGTATTTTTTTTTTAATTATAGATAAAAATATGCACCATAGATGTGGCCCAACCCATTACCCTCCCTCCACCCAAACCTCCCCCCTCCCTTCCCTGTCCTGGGTCCTTTTCCCATAGTCTTGTGGTAAGTTGGGTTATAGCCTTCATGTGAAAGCTATAGTTTAGCTTCATAGTAGGGCTGAGTACATTGGATACTTTTTCTTCCATTCCTGGGATACTTTGCTAAGGAGAATATGTTCCAGCTCCATCCA
>CAUYPK010024015.1:0-22693 GCA_963574355.1 Loris lydekkerianus
GAGGTATAACCTGCAAATATTTTCTCCCATTCTGAGGGCTGTCTGCTTGCTTTACTCACTATGTTCTTGGCTGTGTAGAAGCTTTTTAGTTTGATCAGGTCCCAATAGTGTATTTTTGATACTGCTTCGATTGCCTGGGGAGTCCTCCTCATAAAATATTCACCCAGGCCGATTTCTTCAAGAGTTTTCCCTGCACTTTCTTCAAGTATCTTTATAGTTTCATGTCTGAGGTTTAAATCTTTTATCCAGTGAGAGTCTATCTTAGTTTACTGGCATTTATTATAATAGCTTTTATAAATGACTTTAGTCCTTTTCCTTATGGAATCATCAAAATCAGAGAAGTTTCCTCATATGTTCAATTATATGTTGCTGCTTTTATTGTGGGCTTTGTAAGCTAAAGTGTTATTTTTATATTTATTATTTACTAAGAACAATAAAGTAAGTTTTGTGGAAATAGATAAGCATTGTGGCAAATGTTTTTAAAGTTTAAAAATAACTTTTAAATAAAATTTGTCACTAAAGTTTGAATTTTTGAAGCTATATGTTTTATATGTCAAATGCTAGATCTTGTGTGCAGAATAAGAAAAAATATATCTATTTCAAGATTTCCTTTCCATGATTAAATTATTAAGCAGTTTTTGAGGAAATGTCAAAATTAACAATTCCATTCAAATACAAGAATTTCTACAGAAAATCACTGGCAAAATTATGCTACCTCAGTCCCTATATCCAGGATGCATTAACACCTAGACAGCCACTCAATGTATTGTTAAATAATGGCTTGTGATGAACATCAGTCGTATAATATATGTAACCCAGGTGTCAACTGGCATCCACTTATGTGTTAAGATTCCACCTAGATAATTTGAACACTCTCTCATTTAATGTCCTGTAGTTGAGTAATATCTTTCCAAACCTCAGGTCTATCTGAGCAGCTGCTTCCAATGAATCAATTCAATGTTAGATTATCTGAATGTTCTGAGTATGCTGTCTCTGTCTACAAAGCATTAACTCATGTGGATAATTCAGAACCATTCTTTAATTTCTACCAAATCAAAACAAAAACCACTTATTCAAAATATGGGAGTGCCTTGTGGACTTTCTTGAAGACAGTGAAGCAATTTTCCCCAAGGAAGGGAAAAGTTTACATTACAACAATATAGATCACTTCAAACAGAAAATTAGGCACAATTAGTCTTTAAAACGGGTCATCCACCTATTTCTCAGAAACCATCACATTAAATGCTTCTCTTTCCTCAATTTCATCTTCACTTCTAATACAAAAGATTTAGATATCTTTCTTGCTTGACTCCTGTTAACCTACACATTTGGTGTATTAACCCATAAATAGCTTTCCAAGGAATTTTCCTCAGCAAAGATAGTCACTGCTCTAAAACATAATTTAAATCAGCAACAGTAAACCACTTCTTCTGACATTAGAAAAATCAGTAAGCAACAGTAACAAAGCCTTCAGTTTAGTTAAAAGGAAAGACACTGGTCAATGGTGTCTGACAGTATTCTAATAGTAGTAGTCAAAGTTGTGTAACAATCAATCATCTCCAAACATTAACTTCAGCAAATGGTATCTGACAGCTCCTGAAACTACAACACCTTGGGACTGGCCATAAATTTCTCTCTCTACAGGTAGTCTCAGATTTTTCTCATCTCTCCAGCTTATGCTTCCTCACAGCATGGCAGCCTCTGGGAAATGGGAATTGCTTACATGGTAACTCAGGATTTCATTGTAAACATTCTAGGCAGCAAGGCAGAAATAGCATCACCACCTTTTATGACTCTCTGCAGAAGCCACAAGTCTACCTAGATTTAAAGGAAAAGAAGAAGCACTTCACAAAGTAGTCATGTAAGCAAAATATGGAGTGGGAGATATTGTTGTGGCCATCTTTGGAAAATACAACCTTACTACATGTTTGTTTATCCTATATTGTTCTCAAGTTTTCTTAATGAATAGCACTAAAAAGTAATATGTGTACTTCATCTATGTTCCTTATATCACTGTATTGCTATGGATTTCTTTGAGTAACTATCTATATTTTAAAAATCTGTGATACAAAAAGAAATTGATTATTTTACAAAATTAGCAGTACTATTAACCTTTCTCCCATGAAAGATTGATAGAACTACTGAAGGTTTTACCAAAACCATGACACTGCTACTGAGGGTATGGAATCTGGGAGCATCTATTGGGGCAGAATGGTGACCTGAATTCTGTTGTGAGATCTATTTCCAATATGACCTTGAGAAAGACATTTGAAGTTTCTGGATTTTTTATTTGATCCTGAATTCCTATAAATTCTGGAAATTAGTCCCCCTCAGATGTATTGTTGGAAATATTTTCTTACACTCTGAAAGTCATCCGTTCACTCTACTGATTATTCCTTTTGCTGTGCAAAAGTTAATTTAATTGAGTCCTATTTGTCTATCTTTGATTTTGTTACCTGTGCTTTGAAGGTCTTCCTCACGAATTCATGACTTAGACCAGTGTCTAGAAGAGTTTTCTCTAGGTTTTCTACTAGGATTTTTATAGCTTCAGGTCTTGCATTCAAGACTTTAATCCATCTTGAGTTGACCCTTGTACAGAGTGAGATATAGGGGTCCAATTTCATTCTTCTGCATCTGGCCATCTGATTTCTCCAACACCATTTATTGAAGAGTGTCCTTTGTCTGGTATATGTTTTTCCTGACTTTGACAAAGATAAGTTGGCTGTAAGTATGTGGTATTATTTCTGAGTTCCCTGTTCTATTTCATTGATCTACCTGTTTATTTTTATACCAGCACCATGCTTTTTTTTTTAGTTATAATAGACTTATAGTATAATTTGAAGTTAGTCGGTGTAAGGCCTCAAGCACTGTTCTTTTTGTTAGAGATTTCTTTGGTTCTTTGTGTTCATTTTGGCTCTATATGAACTTTAAAAATTTTTTTTCTAACTCTGTGAAAAATTATGTTGGTGTTTTCACAGGGACTACATTGAACATGTAAATTGCTTTTGACAATATAGTCTTTTTAATGATATTAATTCTTCTGATCCACTAGCATGGGATATTTTTCCATGTCATCTACAATTTCTTTTACTAGTGTTTTGTACTTTTCTGTAGAAAGATCTTTCACTTCTTTAGTTAAATATATTCCTAAGAATTCTATATTTTTTATCACTACTGTAGATGGCATTGCCTTCTTGATTTGGTCCTTGGCTAGATGATCAGCATATTAAAATATTACTGATTTTTGTACATTGATTTTTGTATCCTGAAATGTAACAAATTCATTTATCAAATTTAAGAGGTGTTTTTTTTGTTTTGTTTTGTTTTGTTTTGTTTTGTTTTGTTTTGTTTTGTTTTGTTTTGTTTTGGCTGGGGCTGGGTTTAATCCCACCACCCCCAGTATATGGGATACTGGGCCAGTGCTGATTACTGATTCATTCTCACTACTGTTTTGGTCTATTCTGTTTCTTCCTGGTTCAATCTAGGAAGTTGTACATTTCCAAGAATTTATCCTTTTCTTCTAGGTTGTCTAATTTTTGTGTATATGATTGTATTTTGTGATATCAGTTGTTCTTTTGTATTTTGTGTTATCAGTTGCAATATTTCCTTTTTAATTTAGGATTCTTTTTATGTGGATTTTCCTTCTATTTCATAGATAGTCTTGTTAATAGTTTATTAAATTTTTTGTCTTTTGAAAACAACAACTTTTGTTGATTCTCTGTTTTTGTTGTTCTCTATTTCATTTGTTCTTTTGTGATCATTGTTATTTCTTCTGTTGACTTAGGGTTTGGTTTGTTTCTGTTTTTCTATTTATTTCCTGGATGTGTGATGTTGTTAATTTGTGATCTTTCTATTTTTTTTAATGTAGGCATTTAGCATTATAAACTTCCCTCTAAGACACTACTTTTGCTGTGTCCCATAGGCTTTGGTATGTTGTGTTGTCACTTTCATTAGTTTTAAAACTTTTTTTTAATTTCCTTTTCAATTTTTTGATGACCCAGTGATCCTTCAAGATCTTGTTCAACTTCTATATTTTTGCATAGTTTCAAAAGTCTCTCATCTTGTTGATTTCCAGCGTTACTATGTAATGCTGTAATCTGAGAAGATATTTGATATGATATTTGATATGATTTCTATTTTAATTAATTTGTTGACATGTTTTATGATCTAATATGTGGTCTATCTTGGAGAATGTTTCATAGCTGCTGAACAGAATGTTTCTTCTGTAGTTGTTAGAATACTGTCTTAATGTCTGCTAAGTCTCTTTGTTCTAAAGTCCAACTTTAATGCTTCTTTGTTGACCTGTCTAGTGCTATGAGAAGTTTTCTGAAGTTCCCACTATTATTGTATTATGATCTATTTTGTTCCAGGCAATTCCTGTGGCTCAAAGGAGTAGGCAGCCAGCCACATATACTGGAGATGCTGGGTTCAAACCCAGCCCTGGCCAAAAAATGTAAAAAAAAGAAGAAGAAGAAGAAGGAGGAGGAGGAGGAGGAGGAGGAGGAGGAGGAGGAGGAGGAGATCTATCTTGTTCCTTAGGTCTATTTGCATCTTGAATCTGGGAGTTCCAATGTTGAGTGCATACATATTTATATATCATCTTGCTGAATTGATATATTTATCATTATATAATTACTTTCTTTGTCTTATTTTTTGCTGTTTTTATTTAAAATCAGTTTTACCTGATGTTCTTATAGCTATTCTTGCTCACTTTTGGTTTTGTTTTACATGAAATGTCTTTTTCCGCTTCCTTACTTTCAGTCTCTGTGTGTATTTACAGGAAAGGTGAGTTTAAATCATGTTGTTGTTTTTTGTTTTTTTTTTTTAATCCATTTTAACAATCTATGCATTTCAAATGAAGCATTTAACCTATTTACATTAGGGCTAATACTGATATTGGAGGCTTTATTCCTGTCACATTGTTAATTGCTTTGTAATTTTTTTATAACTTTTTTCTCTGTCTTTCAAAGATGAAAGTTTGTCCTGTTACCATTTGTTTCATCGTCTTCCTCCTCTGTGTGATTGCTGTATAAGACCTGAGAGTTATGTTTGTATGTTTTCATGATGGTGAATATCAACCTTTCCTTTTCATGAGTAAGTCCATCTTTGAACATTCCTTTATAGCTGGCCTAATGGAGACAAACCTCTCAGCATTTGCTTTTCTGGGAAAATCATTATTCCTCCTTCATTTATGAAGCTTACTGTGGTAGAATATAAAATTATTGACTGACAGTTTTTTGTTTGTTTGTTTGTTTGTTTGTTTTTTCTTAGAGCACATTGAAAATGCTATCCCCTTCTTTCTGGCCTGTAATGTTTCTGATAAAATCTCTGCTGCCAGTCTCATAGGTGACTGGACTCTTCTTTCTTGTTCATTTTAAAAATATTTCCTAAACTTTGACTTTAGACAGTCTGAATATAGAATGCTGCAATGATTTCCTTTTGGCAAGAGGTCTGTTTGGGGATAACAGATATCTTGCATATGGATATCTGACTCTCTTGCTAGACTTAGAATGTTCTCACTGATTATTTCCTTAAATAGTTTTTCTAAAAAAAAAAATTTTTTTTTCTCTCTCTCTCCCTTGGGAATACCAAAACTTTATGAGTTTGGTTACATTATATAGTCCCAGATGTCTAGAAAACTCTACTCATTTTTTAATTTTTTTTTTCCTTTTCTCTGCCTGGATAATTTCAAAAGCCCTGTCTTCAAGTTCTGAGATGCTTTCTTTTGTTTGGTCTTGTCTATTACCGAAACTTTTGAATGTAATTTATATTTCTGTTAATAAGTTTTTCAGTTATAAGTTCCCTATTTGTTTTCTTTTTTCTTTTTAAGATATCTGTCTCCTTCTTAAATTCCTTATTTATGTCCTGAATTGAGTTTCTGACTTCTTTATACTAGTTTTAAGATTTGTCTTATATCTTATCTTCTTTAAAATAATATTGTGAATTTTTCAATTGGATTTTCAATGAGTCCTTTCTAGCAGACATCTGTAGCTCAACAATTATTGTAGTGCTTTGGTGTTGTCATTGACTTACTTTTTTGTTCTCTATTTCCTTCTATTGACATTTGTGCATCTAGTGTAGCAGTCAAGTTTTCTAATTTTATGAAATTGCTTTTGTAAGGGATAATTTTTTCCTAAAGATATTGTGTGTGTGTGTGTGTGTGTGTGTGTGTGTGCGTTATTGTAGGTTTAGTATGATGCTTTGGCTTTGATTTAGGGGTGCCTGTAATGCTATGCCCTTTGTCTTATTTCTTCAGTGGTATCTGTGCTTTCCGTCATGACTTAAGGTATGGTTAGTAGTTAAGGCAGTGATGAAGCTTTGCTGGGGATTTAGATGCTTAATGACCAGTCTTTGGGCCCTAGTGGTAGCAGCAGTGGGTTAAGTATTACTGCTTTTAGGTCCCAGAGCAACCTGCCCAGGTACTAGGATCAGTGGGTCCTGGAGGGCCAGCTCTTCAGCCTCCAGATAGCTTGCTCAGAAGGTAATAGGGAAAGCAGTGGACCAAGTGTGTAGATAGGTTGAATGGCCCCTGCACAGCTGATATGATGTGGGTGATGGCAAGTGGTGGTGATGAGGCAACACATTTGGACCTAAACAGCTCATATTGGTGTTGCTGGAATCTGTGACAGATTTGATGTCCCAATCTTCAGTCCCAAAGCTGCCCTGCCCATGGCAGAGCAGTTTGTATTACTCTAATTGTGTTTAGGAGAGCTTGGTCTTCCCTGTTCCTCCCTGGCTGATCTATAACCATATCACCTTCAACTTGGCCAAAGGTCAGGCCAAAGCCAGGATTAAATTCTCAAAATTATACCAGTTAGAGGCCTGTTACAAGAGAGAGTGAGGCCATGTTCAGGCAAGCAGTGTGAACCAGAAGCTGTGAGGAATGCTGTCCATTTATGTTTTGGTCTCAAAGCAACCTATTGCAGGGTGTTGGGTATTGCCATAGGTTTGCCTAGGAGAGCTGGTTTTTCTGTCTCTTCTTGGCTGAGTAGTGGCTACAACCATGCCAGCCCAAATCAGCCCAAGGTGGCACACAACTCAGTGTTAGATTCTCAAATGACATTGGCTGTTGGCCTGTGACTAGAGAAGGCAGAGTCCAATTCGGATGTGCAGTGTTAGCAAGACTCATTAAATACATGTATTATGATATTGTTTTCACTTTTTTTTCTTAATATAATGAAATTTAAAGAAATAAAGTATTTTTCCAAGATCAAAAATCAGCTTCAAAGTTAAGACCAAAACTCAGTTCCAAGTTCATTACTCCCAACTGCACCTACTTAATCAAAACAAGAAAATGTCAACATTGTCAGATCTAGAATAATTACACACATTTATGGGGTACAATGTGATGATTTGATATACAATGTGGAATGCTTAAACCAAACTGATTAACATCTCCATCACTTCACTTGTTTTTTGTGGTAAGACATTTAGAATTTATCTTAGTTATTTTGAAATATACCCTTGCATTGTGCATATTAGGTGAGATCCCACCAAAAGTCCTTCTTCTTCTCACAAATCCTCCTCTCCCTTCCCCTCCCCACTCCACTGAACCCCTTCCCCTTGCTGGAGTATATTTCTGTTTTGTCATTCATAAGAGTGTGTAAGTTTTTATATCTTGGTTTCATCATAGTATTGAGTACACTGGATACTTTTTTCCCATTCTTGAGATACTTTACTAAGAAGAATGTGTTCCAACTTTATCCAGGTAAACATAAAAGTTGTAAAGTCTCCATCTTTTTATGGCTGAATAGTATTCCATGCCATACATATACCACAATTTGTTAATTCATTCATGAATCATTTGGGTTCATGAAGCATTTGGGTTGCTTCCACAACTTGGCAATTATGAGATTAATGAGATTAGGATAATTATGAATACAGTGACTACAAACCTGAATGCAAGCTCATGTCTGCATTACTAAGAGAGTCAATGATAACTTCCTTTTTTGTTTGTTTGCTTTTGTTTTTTGAAATGGAGTCTCACTTGTCACCTAGGTAAAGTGCCATGGCATCATAGCTCACAACAACCTCAAACTCTTGGGCTTAAGCAATCCTCATCTTCTCAAGTTGCTGGGACTATAGGCATGCACGACCATGCTTGGCTAGTTTATTTTCTATTTTTAATAGAGATGGGGATCTCACTCTTGCTCAAGCTGGTTCCTAACCCTTGAGCTCAGGCAACCCACCCACCTTGACTTACCACTATATTTCAGTGACCCTAGTAATGCAATCAACCCAGTCCTGTCCTGCTCATTGTGTTTGCCAGGATTCATGTCTGAGGATGCCAATAGGCCCCTCTAGAAATTTATTTCCATATCTATTTTACACAAGTTATATCAAACTAGACTACCATAGTCTACTGTATTTTTAACATACGTGAAGGGGTATTCTCTCTGCATGCTTAATCTCTCTATTCCATATCATCCTGAAATTAGAAGCATATATGATGGTGGAGTTTACTAATTGCACACTCTGTTAATCTATTTGGAAGATGATACACCAACAAAGACCTCCTCAGACATTGTTTGGTTTTAAGAAATGAAGCTTTAATATTTTATAATGTAAAAGCATGTCCAAATGCTAAAAAGAAAATAGGTTTGCATGCATTTGGGAATTCTTACATCCACTAGACTTCCTAAGAACAAGGAAATCTGATGGTATGTGATACAACAATTACATACTGTTTTCTTTTCTCTATTTTATGAGCATTTTTAGCACTTAGTCTGTCACCCAAACTCTTCACCTTAAGGGCAGAGTTATTATTATTCTTTCCTGAAATTAAAATTCAGTTTATTTAATGTAATTATGAAATTCTTGATTATATTGATAATTTTCTAGTGGGAGAAAGAAAAGAGGTTGTCAACATTAACCCAAGGAAAAACAAAAACTTGAAGAGACATCAATCACAGAGAAGACTGCAAAAAGTATCAACTGATTATTTTCACAAGTCCCCAAAGATATAAAGTTTTACCAGTGACCTTTTTAGAACTGCAAAAACATTTAATGTTTTGTTGTAAAACTCCCCTGAACTTCCTAAGTGGATAGCCATTTCTCTGTAAATAAGGATAACCTTGTTAGTCTTCTACTTTTAAAAAAAATAGATAATCATTACAAGTATGGTTACTGGAATCAGACTGAACTATGTTTATAGTCTGGCTTCGCCAAATATGAGAGTGTGACTTTGATCAAGTAACTCAATCTCTCTAAGCTTCAGTTTCTTTGTCAGCAAAATGAGAGCAATAATAAAGGTGGACTAAATAAGATATTCTCATAAGTTTTTAAGACAGTATCTGACCCATGGTGTCAGAAAATAGGTACTGTCAGGTACTGACACAATTATTGCTTTATTGAACATTTTGACCAATTCCATGAGTCATAAAAGGAAAGTGTAATAAGAAAGGAAAGGATTAATAACTACTATAATTAACAAGTATGTAATTTGTGTACTGAAAGTCCAAGAGAACTACAAATTTCATGGAATTATCATAGATTAGGAAAGTAGCATCTATAAGATACATGAGTAAAAGTAATAGATTTCCTTAATAAGTTACAGTAGTCATTATAAAAATATTTTATTCCTATAGTTAGTAAAATTTTGATGACAGAATATATAACAAATTTGAAAAGAAGAATAAGGAGAAGTTTATCTTATGCAAATGGTAATAAAAAGAACTGAAAAAGAAGCCAATGTATCAAAAAATCTTAATCCAGAAACATGCACACTTAGGAGTTTAATATAAAACAAAGCATGCATTACAAATTAATATGAAAGGGTAAAGTGCTAATATTTTTTATTAGGAAAGCTGTTTGGGAAATAACCAGGTTATGTCTTCAGCTCTGTAATAACCACATGCCTATTAATTGCTTCTTCAGCTCCAAATATTTTCCCCTTCCTGGTAACTACCCTTGCCCTGATATTTTGGTATGGAATCTGATCCACAGAGAGTGGGATCCCAGTAGCTGAGGTTCAGCCAACATGACCTTGTTTCGGGGTGACATTCAGCACCACATCCAAATTAGAAAAGCAGGGTCACTTTATGAAGAATTTAGACTGAGAGTGAAAGACTTAGACTTTCTCCAACTCTGGATGGTTGGAGAGTTCTTGGTGGGAGAGGGTAGCAGAGAAAACAAAGGAGATGGTTAGAATGTACACTGAAAAGACACACCAAAGAGAAAGAAACAGAGGCACAGAATCTCAATGACATGCCTGCTCTTTTCCTTAAAAAAAAAAAAAAAAAATCCCCACCATCTGATAGTTCCAGAATTCCTATGACATGCAAACAGACTATTCCTGAGTAAAATGACTTTATCTACTCAAATAACTTAAACCTTAAAATTAAGCATAATATGACTATAAGAATATTTTTAAACATTTTAGTTCAGCACATAAAGAACATTCTAATGATACAAACCATATGAAAATAAAAAGGGAAAATTATGGGAAGTTAACTGATGACTCCATATTGAACCTCAGAGTCAAAGCATTCTATAATAGACATATTCTTATTTGGCAATGTGAATTATCTTTGCATTATTATTATTGCTTAATATTTCGATGTAGCAATTGTCTGATTCCTTTTCTGAATGTATTTATGTTCCTTCATTCTTTACGAGGTTTTTGTTTCTAGTCCTTATCTTAAACATTGTTATTGTTATTAAATTGTAAGCCTTTTTAATTTTGTGAAGGCAAAAAAAATGGAAACCTAATAAACACATGTATATGTAAAAATAAAAAATAAAAAAATAAAAAAGGTAAAATTATGAACATAATATTTCAAATGAAAGACAAGGGAGATATCTACACCAAATATGACGTAAATATATAAAAGACTTATTTGTATGCTGAATGTGAAAAAAAGAACTTTTAAAAGGTAGAGAACTATATTAGAATTCCTCAAATTAAAAGCAAGCAAAGGTCATGAACAGAAAGGTCATGAACAGACAAATCACTCAAGAAATATAACAGATCTCCAACGTTAAAAAAAAGAAAAAGTACAGAAATGTAAAGAAATGCTTTCACACATGAAATACATGTTACTTATATCAATATTAGTGCAGAGATAGAAGTACCACATGGCTGGCAGTGCTACCTGGAAATTAATTTTGCAACATGTAAAGATCTTCAACCATATTCATACCCTTTTGAGCCAGTGTACCAATACAACATTCCTGCTTCCAAGTGCAAAAACCTTAATTCAAAATGCCCTAAATGGCTAGGTTGGTGCACGCAGGTGAATATTCTAGCATGCTTGCAGTGGATTCCACTTCCTTAGTATATGATTCATTCTCTCTCTCTGTTTCTCTCTCTCTCTTTCTCTCTCTCCCACACACCCCTCCTTTCAATTGTGATGTTTTATTTCTCAAGCAGGTGGCTCTCCATCAAGTTGAAAGCTGGAAAAATGTACTTTAGGCTTCCATTCTCCCAACTTAATAATCTGGCAGAAGGTGAACTTCAGCTTTTCAATGATTTTCTATAAAATCCCAAGATGACATCTCCTTATATCTTGATGGCATGACTTGGGTCATGCATATCTCTTTGAAGCAGTCACTACATCCGGGGAGGGTTCCACTTCCTCAGATAAGTGCAGGGTATGAGGTTCATGCTGCATGAATCAGCACCCAAATCACAGAGAGGGAGAGTCTTGAGAGGTCACAAAAGAAAATACAGGCGCTGTTTCTAGAAGGAAAATGCATGCTATGCACATAAAAATAACAAATGTCCATCATATCCTCATACTCAGTAATTTAGCTTGTCAGAATCTAGTCGAAGAAAAAAATTAAGAAAAAAAGATTATGGTATACACTATTTAAAAAACAAGTGTATTTCTTAATAGTACAAAACTCAAAACATTACTAGAAAAATGGTTGAATAAACTATAGCACAGATTTTTATTATAAAACTGCATACTGCTGTATAATATTTACAATATTATTATAAACATTTGACCTCCAACAACATATATTTAAATTGCACAGGTTCACCTGTTCACAATTTTTTTTCCGTATCGGCCATGCCTCATACAGCAAGACCCACCCCTCATCTTCTTCCTCCGTGTCAACCTACTCGATGTGAAGAAATGGAGGATAAAGACTTCTATGATGACACATTTCCACTTAATGAATAATAAATATATTTTCTCTTCCTTAAAATTTTCTTAACATTTTCTTTTCTCTACTTATTTTATCATAAGAATGCAGCATATAATATATGTAACATACAAAATATGTGTTTATCAACTATGTTATTGGTAAGGCTTCTGTTCAACACTTGGCTATTAATAGTTTTGGTGTCAAAAGTTATATATAGATTTGCAACTGCACCTGGGGTGGTGGCACCCCACCCTATGTTCTATGTTATCACGGCCCAATTAAGATATAGTAATACAGATTAATATCATTGAATATCAATATTATTACCATATTTTTGACCTTATAAATACTTGTGTTGTATATTTATATGTATAGTATGCATTTTGTGTATGTGTGCATACACACACACATGCATACACATATTTCAACCAGGGATAAAACACAGTACAGTAGAGCCTCTGAACTGCCCAACGGACTGAACAAACTGCTGAATATTCAGAGGTGGTCAACATAGGGAAACAAATCTACTATAATGATACGTACATGTGGCCCATGTCCAGTTAACAAAAGTTAGCTCAATTTACAGAGATGGTCAATTATGGAGGCTCTACTGTATTATGTGTAAAGATAGCATAACAATTTATATACATTATATGATCTCAATTTTCTTCAGCTTTGTATTTGCCCCACCGGGGTAAAAAAAAAAAAAAAAGGAAATAGATCATAGTAATAATTTAGTGTGGCGGAATTTAGGATATTTTCTATAGGAGCATATATTATTTGTTATCAAGCAAATCTTTTGACCCTATCTGTCAAAGGGTTTCAGAGTAAAAGAATTTGGTAGATAATTACTAAGCTATCCAACACCTACTTTGCTTAGATAGCCGAGAGTTATTAAACATCTAAGGAATAGTCAACCTCTTAACCATATAAATCTGAACATCATTTGAAATCTTTATACTTTCATATCTACATCAGTAAAATGGGAATAATAATGTCTACTTTGTGCACCTATTGAAGTCAAACAGTATAAGTAAAAGCACTTTTAAACTTATGAAGTGCTTTAAAACATGATAGCATCAACATCTTGAAATAAAGATATCAATACAAGCCTGTGCACCCTTCCCCACCAGCACATTAAAAACTGAAACATAAATAGCATAATAATTTCTCATTGATCTCCCAGTTACTTGTCTTCCTTTGGACTTTATGTATATGGAGGCAATTTACTTTATGTAAATGGAGGCAATACTACCTTCTTGTTTGGATTTATGTGTTTAAACCGCATTGATACAAGGTAATACTGAACAACTACTGGTTTGCAGCACACATGACACTCTTACCAAATATAAAGTATCTGCCTGCTTTCTTCCTAAATCCTGCCCATCCCCTCATCTATGCATAGTATGAATGTGCAGAGTTGGTGAGAAGGAGGTAAATGATATCCAAAAATCATTCCCACCTCTCAGTTGGGATTTTTCCATGAAAGCCAAATCTCTTTCACATAGCAGAGTACTGAATTATGCAGAACAAATGGCCAAATGAATGTCTTCAAAGATTCAACTCTTTGCCCAGGGTGTGCTACAGAGTGCAGCTATTCTTGTGTGCCCAGGGAGTTGTAATTCTTTCAAAAAGGACCACTGGGATTCAGGGCCTCTCAATACGCCTCTGCCCAGCTTGCTCCCCTCAGCAAACTGGGAACTTTAAACACACACGTGTTTCATATGAAGTCATAGTGAGGACTCAGGCTACCTGCTGCATTCCCACAGGTTGCCCAATAGCCAAGTGTAACTCAATAAAGAGTGGTCAAGAATAATAAATGAAACTACTTGAGAAACGCTTAGGACTTTCTAAATTTGAGAACTATGACTTACCCTCTTCTCTCATAAAATTCCAGCTACTCCTACAACCCTTTGGACTCCTTACCACCTAAACTCTGACTCTCTCTTCTCCTTCAGCTCTAGGGTAGTGTTTGTAGAATGCAAGTTCACCAGGGCAATGTGCCATCGCTCTCACCTTGACCCTGTGACAGTTCTCCCAACACTCAAGACAAGAGCCTGTTTCTTTCCCGAAATTGCTAGAGCCTGCCTAAAATCTTAAGCATCTGAGCCTGTCCCCACAGGGTAGGAATGTATTAAGCACCCTATAAAAGTTATTTTTAAAGTTTTATTTAAGGAACAGCATCTGGAGAATAAAGAAAAGAAAGGTGAAACATGATTCCTTTATACCCAGGCTGGAAGCCCTCTTACATCAATCTCCCATGGTTTCTGTGAGAATTGCATCCATGTAAATGTTTAAATCTGACCTCCAAAACTGGAAACTGGAGAATCCAGAGATAAAACAAACAGGAAATACAAAACAGCCATGTTTGATCAGACCCTTCCCTACTTAATTATATTGGGGGAGTTTGACAACAGGTTTAGAATTCTGTCATTAGATTTGGAAGTAATTACCAGAAAAATTAAAGAGACATTAAAATACCATCACATACAATGAACTCATTGCCATTTGGAAATTGTTTCCAATCAATGCACTGTAATTTTTTAGCAGTTTTTGTCCTGTGGATAAGAGAGCAATCATTTGAGAAGTTGGGTAAAGAAATTCAGCAGATTCCAAAGCTATGAAATAAGTAAATATTAATACAGTCTAAATTTTATTAATCTCTGATTTATAATGAAAATTATAAATTTTCATAATTTACATAATTCATAAGTTTTTATAAGTTACATAATTACTCGAGCCTTCATTTCCTTCTGTTCAAAACTGAGCCACTCATACATGTGCTACGGAAGTAAAAACGTGCAGGTGAAGCACCTGTTGCAGTGCCTGGCATACAGGAAATGCTCAGTGAATGTTTGCAGCAAAAGAGGAAAGAAGAGAGGAAAGATGGAGGACGGGAAGGAAAAGAGACAGGAAGGGGGGAAGACATGAAGAGGGAGGACGGGGAAAAAGGAAGGAAAGAAGGATGAGAGGGAAGAAGAAAGATAATCCAGGGGTTTCTGAGAGGCATAAGATATATGTTTTGGATCCATGTGCATATAACCCAAACACAAGACGACAAACTGCATAAATTAAACAGCACCGAAGACAGAACTTGCCTTTCTATATCTTATGGAAAAAGGAAAGGCCATATAAGGTCATATAAGACTATGGAACAAGAATGGTGTAAGTTCAGACTTGGATGCCACCAAAGTCTGTATGGGGCCCTATTTTAGGATGAGTTTTTGAACTTAATTTTTGGACCTTGTGCAATGATAGCTCTGGTGCCATTCTAGAAAAATAATTCCAAAATTGTTTTGAAGGGTGGATTGGGCACTGGCATGGGTGCATAGCTTCCCAAGGGAAGTATTTGAAGGTGACTGTAGGGATTTTCAGTAATGAGGTTTGTAGAACTTTTTCTAGGATCAGTTCGAGAACTTTATTGTTCTCCCTCAATTTAAGAAAGATAATACTATCACAAGTGCTAAAGTTAAGAGAGTTTTATTTTATCTCATTAGTTATTATTTAAGGAGCAAATAACAGAAATCCAAAAGAAAACAGAAGATAAGCAGAGTTTGAGGATGAAGGCGAAAGGAATGGCATGTCCTAATAGATGTGAATTAAACCTAAAACATGAGTAAAAAAATTAATCTTCACTTCACAAAGTGATACACCTACATCTCCTTTTAAGTCAAAGATAATACACATATTTCTTGAGGGGATGGCAAAAATGGGTAAGAGAAGTCATGCCAGAGAAAGGCCATCATCTGAGTCAACAAGGTTCCAAGAGTGAACATCTTCTCAGTACTAGTGACAAGTAGTAGTAAATTTGAAATTACACTGATCAGGTAATCTCAGTCAAACACATAGGAACAAACAAGGGTGATGGAACAAAATTTTGCATAGGTGGAATCAAGAATTGAAAGACTCATGGTCAGAATATATAAATAGAAGTGTAGAAGGTAGAACATTGATATTTGAGAGGGTGATTTAGAATTCAAAGGATGGATCTAAAAGTTTTGGATTTTGGTTGAGCTCTCTTGCTGGAAGGGTCAGAGAGTTAGCACAATTGGAAGGGTTCCCTGGGATCTAGAGTTGATGGAGAGATTCTTCTCAACTGAGGCTTCAGGGAAATGCTAATATCAAGGGAGAGAAGCCTTATTAACTGAAAATAGGGTGAAATATATGCCCTGTCCAAGAATATGAAAAGCAAATATTGAATGCTGAGGAATGAGCCAGTGTTCAGAGAGCCTAAGAGTAAGAGATCAATCGGTGAGAAGGATTCCTGGATACATGCCCAGAGGAAGGGCCAGCTGCAGCACGGCTCATAAGGCAGGCCTGCCAAGAGAGCAAAATAACTCAGCAAACACTTTTCTATGCTCCAGGGTGGGTAAAGTGGAATAAACATAAAGAGTTTTGGGAGGTGAGAAGCTGTAAGATCAGATTGCTAGAAATGTCACTGAGAGATTTTATACAGCCTTCCAAGATGATAAGTTAGGCATAGTGGAGAGGCTTCTTAATAGACTTAGCCAAAAATGGATGCAAGAAAGCAACTTCTTGAATTAAAAAAAAAAAAAAGAATAGTGTCAATAGAATGAAAATTATGTAGGTATCTCTAATATTATAGCATATAATACTATACTGTGCATAAGAATGGTATAAGTACTATGCATGCTGTGCAATGTGTTATATTTTATATAATACAATATGTCTCTATAGTTTCTGACAAATATCAATAAAATAATTTAAACATTACTCTAAAATCATATACATGAATAGAGTCCTATTGGGGAGTACTGAGAGAAAAATAAATGCTGTCATTTAAGAAGAAACATAAGTTCATTCAAAATCTTGGACATTTAACTGATTATCTTGGTTAAAATTTGTAAGAGGATTTAAATTTGTCTGGGGACTAGACAATGATTGCTTTTAAGATGATCAAAAGAGCATTATTGCCACTCATTTTCGATAACATTGATCACATAGTACTAAGTTTGGCTCTTGACATGCAACACATATATTCATAAGGTTGAATTTAATGTTTACCAAAGTCAATACTGAGAACATAAATTTCTATGATCCTGGATTGCGTTACTTGTCTATAATTTTAAGATCTACTGTAAGCCTGAATAGCTTTGCTTAATTCCAGGTAATCTCAGTTATTTCAAGTTCTTCCATATCTCTTTCGACTTTCTACATGATTATATCTAAATGTAAGAGACCTATAGATTCCTGGACCTAAAGAAGCCTGAGGTAGCACCTGAAAGGTGATGTGTCAGCAGCAAGTTTGGATCAGTGGAAGAGTTGCTCCCTGCCCGTGCTCCTGAGTTGTTATTCACCTTATCTTACATTGTTCTTACTCAAATATATCTATCACAAGGTTCCTCCTGGTCCCAGTTTTCAGGAGGATGCCTTTTAGGCAAATTAAAATTTAAAAGTATTTACTAGTCCCCTTGTGTATCAGTTTGCTAGGGCTGCCATACTAAAGGACCACAAATTAAATGGCTCAAACAACAGAAATTTATTTTTGCACAATCCTGGAGACTATAAGTCCAAGTTCAAGTTCTCTGTGAGGTTAATTTCTTCTGAGGGCTGTGAGAAGAAAACTATTCCATGATTCCTCCTCTTTTGGTGGTTTTCTGGTAATCTTTGGTGTTCCTTGGATTGTAGACCCCTTATCCTGATCCCTACGTTGGTGTTTACATGGTGTTTGTTCTGTGTAGGTATCTGTCACCAATTTTCTTTTTTATCATATTAGATTAAGTCATGATTATATAAGATTAGGGCCCAGCCCAATGACCTCATTTTAACTCAATCATCATTATGAAGATTCTATCTCCAAAGAAGCTCACCTTGTGAGGTGAGCTCAGGCTGGTCTCACACTTGAGAGCTCAGGCTATCCACCTGCCTTTGCCTCCCAGAGTGCTGAGATTACAGGCGTGAGCCAACACTCCTGGCCATCCAACATTTTTATTGAAGATACAACTGAGAATCACGGTACCCATACATGTGTATAATTATCTTGAGATAACATAAGAGCAAAGAATAAAATCTACATTGTGTCATATCATTTAGTATTTTTACCACAAATATATGGTCTGTAAGACATATTTAGAAAAACCTTACACTCTTTTCTAAAGTTTCAACAATTCTAAAATACATAATTCAGAGGTTTAGAATGCATGAACCTTTGAAAAGAAAATAAAAAGCAAAATTCTCCAAACACCTTGGCTTTTGCCATATGTGCTAAATGTATGGGCCACAGCCTGGACAAGCAAGATCACTGCAGGACGTGAAGCCAGCTGCTGTCACCATGGGAAAGGAAATAAGATTTACAGTCTGTGACACAGACATGATAATAATAGAGCATTATTACCAGGATCAACCACCTTTAAAATGACACTATTAAGTTTTGCTAAATTCATGGTTAATCTTTGTAGACCCCACTTCTCTGTAATTAATTGCAAATTATGAGAGATTTTACCTTAAAAATATCATGTATCTTCAGTCAAAATAAAATAAGTATTACAGTGATGATACGGATAATTGGGCCAAAACTTAGACATCATTTTTTAATAAATAAGATTGAATGAATATTTGAAAAAGGGATGCTATCATCATTCAATCTTGCCATCTGCTCTAAAGCTACCAGCACAGAGCCAATGAATTTGGGACTTGGTCTCTGACTTCTAAGTGCTCAATTTTGTATCTTCAGATTCTTTTAAATTCAGTTTAGTTTTACTCTCAATGTCATGTGTTATTTCTTAAAAACTGTTGAAATTAAAAATAGTAGAAAGCTGATGGAAACTCTCTGTGGATAAAATATGTATTTTTATTAAGCCACTTTACTCCTGGCAACTGCTCTGGTGGTGTGGTGGTGGTAGCATTCCTAAAATGCCAGTGTCCCACTGGCACTGAACACTGGCACTTTTCGCAAATAACTGAGAACTCTGAAGTCTAATCCGTGTGAATTTCCCACCTCATCCCTAGTAAACTGCCTAATTTCAGGGCAGGAGGAACAAAAATCATAGAATCTCATGGCGAGTATTCAAATTTAGAGGTAGCTTATCATTCTGTATTCCTACTCACGCCCAATAAAAATTTAGTGGGGAAACTTTTTTAACCCTTCATACAATGGAGTCTTAGTCCAGCTTATTTTGGTGTAGTTAGTTGTGAGTCAGCTGTTTTTTAAATTGCTCTCCTTCACTGATATCCTGGTCTTCCTAACTTCTCTCCTCTGTTACTTTCTCATTATGTTGCCTGGGTGTCTTGGAGGCTTATGTGACTGTCTACAGTTATCTTTCTCAACAGCTCCCCGTTATTCCTCATAAGCCAGAAATTTGTGGTTCTTCTGCATGGGATGAAAACCCTGTGGAAAGCCAAGAGTGTAGCCTTTTGTTTTATCCGTCTAGCCACCCTCTTACTAAAGTGTAGCCAAGACTCTGAGCAGAAAGCTGTGTTTCCACTAGAGGCTGAAACGTCTCTGGATTATGCCTAAACAAACAGTCTTTTGATGCAATACATATTCTTCAGATACCTACCTGCATATTTGCACCTCTACTTCAAGATTTAACCCCAATACAAAACTTTTGCATCTGACTTCCTCTCCCAACTCCCTATCCATTCTGAGTTAAGCATCCTAGATGTGTTGACATAAGTTTAAGTTAAACACTCTTTAACTCTCTTAATACTTAATAAGTTTAAGTTAAATACTCCTTAACTCTCTTAATACTATTTCCTGTTATGAATTAAGAAAAATCAGCTTTGTCTCTCATGAGTCCTTTAATTAAGGTAGCATCTGTTTTTCTTTTGAAGAGAAGAAAATGATTCCATGAAAAAGGAGTCAAAAGATAACAAGATTTCACAACATGAAAATGCATTTGAAAATACATCTAATTGCACCTCAGTGAATAGATACAGTATACTATATCTGTTTTGTCAATATTGATAAATTTCCCAGATTCAAAGAAAAGAAAGGCCTTCAAAACGCCGTTCCAGAGGCAAACTTTGTATCACATCTGTGGATAGAAATGTAGTAATTGGTTCCAAGATTATAGCACATCTTTTGAAGCTGTTCAAAGGGAAATACTACCTAGTTTATGATCACACAGAGCTTGGAAGGCAGTGTGCACAGGGCCTATGGACTTCAATACTTTTAAGACTAGGATGTACACATCCTAAGGCTGTTTTTAAGATGCAGTCTAAGAATCACTAACCTCAGCAACATAATACAAGGCATATTTCACAGCCCCAGCCTAGATCTACTGAAGCAGAATATTTTAGGACAGAAGCTAGTATTATCCATTTTTAATAAGCTTCAGGGATCAGACTCATGAATATTTGTGACTGACGCACTCTAAAGCCTGGTATCACACAAAGACTAGGACGGTTTTCCTCCTCTGGACAATTTACTGAAGCCTAAACCCCACCAGTCTGTTCTGATCATTAGTTGGCTTACTTGTCAGAGATTAGAAAAAAGAGCTATCTATACTGGATTCTAAAACATGATAGAAATAAACAGGAGAAGGCAAAATATGTGTAACCAGCCTTGTTCCAATGTTGCTCGACATATAGAAAATTACTTCATGAGTCATCACCTATGAAACTCACATTTCTTCAATTTATGAAGACTGCTAAAAGTGATTGAGATTTTCAGACTTGCAAATTCAAAATTTATCAAGTTTCTATCCTGATTGTCACAAATAAAAGCATTCACTTTTGCATCTACAGAAAAGAGGCGGCTTCAGGAGCTTTATTTTTTTACAAATCTACCCACACAACCAATCCTATGTATTTCTTCTCTTTATTCTTCAGTTTCCTCAGACATCATTCTTTAAATAGTCTGTGCTCTAGTAGTTTAACAGTTTATTTTGTTCAGGAGAAGACAGCTAATCAGCAAGTTTCCCCTGAATTTAGTTTTAAGTTATGTACTGTTAAGAAGAAAGATTTATTCCTAAATATTCACTTTCTCTGTGGAAGAATTTTTCTTCAGTGTTTTCGATCTGTCTCTATTCCCTGGAGAAACTGAATTTGCACAGCACCCCTCCTCCTTTTGAGAACTTCCCTGCCCACAGAGAGTGTGGCTTCTGGTTTATTCCTGCAAGCCATAAATTTTACAAAACAAGCACTCTCCTCTGAGGACGCCTGTGGCTGTTTAAAGCTGTCTGTAAATTGGTGGGGTAGTCTAATTCTGAAGTTTAGTATTAGAAGTCTCAATGCTGTCACCTCCTACAATACAACAACTGTCCACATTCACTCATATTTTGATATCCACCTGCTTGAATTTTTTTTGTCTATCTCTAAATTGGTTTCAAACACAGAAGGGAAATTAGAGTAATATTTATTATACTCCTCCAATACCCAAAACTATTACATAATTTGAGTAAATCTATGTATAATTTGTAACATCTGGTTACTATTACTTGGTTTTCTTCGTCTTTTTCTTTTACAACAATCAAAATAGAGAGAGTTTTTTATTTATACTTAAGAAAAACTATGGGGTCTGCAAATGGTCATCAAACTATTCCAGAATAAAAGGCAAACAATAGAATGAAAGGTTAAATACAATAGCATTGTGACAAGGCTTTTGTTCTGCTTTTTTTTGTTTGTTTGTTTGTTTTTATCTCAGTGTAGGATAATTGGTAATTATCATTAGAGGAAAATTTCCTTTTTCCAGCCCTCTGTTGCTCTCTGAAGAGGCTTCCTTTAGAGCAGGGGTCCTCAAACTACGGCCCATGGGCCACATGTAGCCTACTGAGGACATTTATCTGGCCCACCTGGTGTTTTTGCCACAGCTGCCTGTCCTACTAGGCAGCTGACTCGTCCTGGCCCACAGGGTGTTTTTGCCACCCTGCCTGTCCTGCTTAGTGGCTGACTCATCCCCCAGCCTCAGTGCGCATGTGTGGAATGTGTACCAACTCTCCTACTCCACTCCTTCTCTCTGTCTCTCCCTGCCCCTCCTTCTCTCTGTCTCTCCCCACCAGGTGTTTTTGCCATCCTGCTTAGCAGCCCAATCATCCTGGCCCACAGTGTGCATGTGTGAAATGTGCGCCAACTCTCCCACTCTGCGCCTTCTCTCTGTTTCTCCCTGCCCCTCCTTCTCTCTGTCTCTTGACTCTTCCTCTCAGTCTCTGGTGTAATCGGAGGAGTCACCAGGGTGCCTGTGTAGAGCCGGCTGCTGCCTAAGGACCAAGGTAAGAACAAGTTAGGATTTATTTTTTTTGAAGTTAGGAGGTATATTTTTTTGTTTTATTTTGCAGTTAGTGGGGCCTTTTTTTTTGCGGTTAAAGGGGGTCTCTTTTTCTGAAGTTAGAAGGTCTTTTTTTTTTTTTGTGCAGAGAGGGGGCACCTTTGTTCTTGAAGTCAGAGAGCCTTTTTTTTTTTTGAAGTTAGGAGAGCCTTTTTTTTTAAGTTGGTTAGTTGGTTGGAGGTGGTTTCTAGGGGAGTTGCATCACAGTGATAATGCAAATAGCGCTCAGTACTAATGCAAATTGTCAGTGCTCAGAGGTAATGCAAATGGTCAGAGCTCAGAGGTAATGCAAATAGTCAGTGCTCAGTGGTAATGATAATTGTAAGTGCTCAGTGTTAATGCAAATTGTTAGTGCTCAGTATTAATGCAAAT